>CAIGRF010159087.1:8446-19490 GCA_903798235.1 Fraxinus ornus
AGTTCTCTAAGTTACCACTTGACTTTGCTTAATATTTTTAGTTTCTATTGAACTTTCGAAGTTTTTCGAGTTGCTAATGAGTTTACCAAAATATTATCTCATCCACCACTCCATAACTCGTCATTTTAAAATTTAATGGACTTGATGAACATACCAAAATGTTATCACGTTCATCATTACCATGTCATCTAGTTGCATAAGCTTTAAAATAAAAGAGGGAACGGATGTGACAATAGATTATTTCTACCATGTCATCTAGTTGATATAGATTAAATATTCGGTATTCTATATTGAATCAACAAATTATGTATTTTTTTAAAAATTTCCTGAAATTATTTATTTACTTCAACGTCGTTCGCTTGCACTGCACGAGCTTGTTTATTTAGGGTGTGTTCGGTAGAAATTAAAATTGAAAAACTAGCCGTTATTATTGACTTTTATTAGACAAGTGGAACCCAATAACGGCTATATTTTCAATTTTAATTGAATTTTAATATCTACCGAACACGCTCTTAATAATTTAATGTTCTAAATTGATTTATGCATTTATCATTCTAAAATCCTTCTTATTTTATTAATAAACATCAGAGCCACTAATATTTGAATCTTATAATTTGATATTTTAAACAAATTGAATTATATATAATTCCATTGTTTTTTTTTTATAATATAACTTTTTGAAATTATAAATATTTGACTTTCGGATTTCAGTTTTTAACATCCTAATTCTATTCACAGGAAGCATTCCATACGAAATTGGAAACTCGTCGACACTTCAACGTTTATATTTGAATTCTAACATCTTGACAGGTAACTATCTACTATTTGATACTACTTTTAAGATTCATTTGTGTGTGTTGAGAAATACAACATTACAGGTACAATTCCGAACTCAATTGGCACTTTATCAAATTTGAAGGAATTGGATATTGGTAACAACGGTCTTCATGGTCAAATGCCTCAATCCATCTTCAATCTCTCCATGTTGCAAATACTTAGTTTCCCATTCAATAATTTATCTGGCAATCTTCCATCATCAATAGCCAGTGGGCTCCCTGATCTCCAAAAAATTTATTCTAACGACAATCGATTGAGTGGAGAAATTCCTGGCTGGATTTCAAATTGTTCTAAGCTTGTTGAGTTGGAACTTGGTGTCAACTTGTTCAGTGGACGTGTACCCATTAATCTTGGGAATTTACAAGACCTAGAATATCTTAACTTAGATAGTAATCTCTTGACCAATGATCCTTCAATGCTGGATTTGGATTTTCTATTTTCGTTAACGAATTGTAGACACTTGAAGACCATATCGATTGATGAAAATTCTTTTGATGGAAGACTTCCAAAAGCTATAGGAAATTTTTCGACATCTCTTCAAATATTCCATGCTCGTTCTTGTGGCATCAAAGGTATGATTACAAGAGAAATTGGCAATATGAGCAACTTGATCTGGTTAGAAATGGGAGGCAATGAGTTCACAGGAAAAATTTCTGACACTTTGAGTCAGTTGAGGAAGTTGCAACTGTTGTCGTTTGCTGACAATAAACTGCATGGGTCAATACCTAGCAGCCTTTGCAATTTGGTAAATCTTTATCTCTTGGAATTGGAGAAAAATCAGCTCTCTCAACAGCTACCAACTTGTCTAGGAAATCTTACTTCTTTACGCGAATTTTATTTAGCTGACAACTCATTGACTTCAGCTATCCCATCGACGTTATGGACTAACAAGGAAATTCAAATAATGGACCTGTCATATAATTTTCTAAATGGTTCGCTGGCTTCAGAAATTGGCAGCATGATCAGGATGAGAGAGTTATATCTATCGGGAAATCAGTTCTCAGGTGAGATTCCCAGCACTATTGGGAACCTTCAGAATTTGGCAAATCTAATGTTGTCAAACAATCGGTTAAATGGTTCTATACCTGAGTCGTTTGATAATTTGATTGCATTGAAAATTTTGGATCTATCTAATAACAATCTCAGTGGAGTGATCCCCATGTCATTGGTGAAACTGAAGTACCTTGAGTATTTCAATGTTTCATTCAATGATCTCAGTGGTGAAATTCCAAATGGAGGGCCTTTTAAAAACTTTACCTCAGAATTTTTCACAGGCAATAGAGAATTTTGTGGAGCATCTCAATTTAAGGTCAAGCCATGCAAAGATAATAGAACCAGATTAACTATCAGGACCAGAGTTTTGAAGTACATTTTACCATCAATTGCTGCGGTATTGAGTCTGGCCATTGTTGTAGTTCTTTTAATAAGATGCCATAGCAGAAATACACTTCTTCCAACTCAGTCTACTTCCCCCATCACCATCAAGAGGATTTCATATTATGAAGTTCTAAATGCTACGAATAATTTTAGTGAAGAGAATCTGATAGACAAAGGCAGTATAGGTTCAGTGTACAGAGGAATATTTTCAGATGGTATGATCGCAGCTATTAAGGTTTTTAATCTGGATTTGGAAGGTGCAAATAGGGTTTTTGATACGGAGTGCCAAATACTATGCAACATTCGTCATAGAAATCTTATCAAGGTAATTACCAGTTGCTCTAACCTTGATCTTAAAGCCTTGGTGTTGGAATATATGCCGAATGGAAACCTTACAAAATGGCTGTCCTCGAGCAACTATTGCCTGAATATAGCTCAAAGATTGGAAATAATGATAGATGTGGCATGTGCATTGGAGTATCTACATCATGGGTATCCCACTCCAATTGTCCATTGTGATTTGAAGCCCAACAACGTACTTTTAGATGAAGATATGGTTGCCCATGTTGCAGACTTTGGCATTGCCAAGCTTTTCACAGAAGACCAGAGAATTTCAATGTCCAAGACGTTGGGCACCATTGGATATATGGCTCCAGGTAAATGGTTGTGTTAGTTGTTTATATAGAGAAATGTTATAATTATTTGTGAATGTTAATCTAACAATATATACACATTTTTGTAGAGTATGGATCGACAGGATTAATATCGCCTATGGCGGATGTTTATAGCTATGGGATTATGCTGATGGAAACATTTACCAAGAAGAAGCCAATAGATGATATGTTTGTTGGAGAGTTCACCATGAGGAGATGGGTGTTTGAATCATTCCCGGATGCAATAATGCACATAGTGGATGTGGATCTAGTAAATTCAATTAAAGACAATATTCAAGCTAAAGAGAGCTGTTTTAGATCAATCATGGAACTAGCATTAGAATGCACAGCTAATTTATCCGAGGAGAGGCTCAATATGAAAGATGTTCTAACAAAGCTCATGAAGATCAAAACTGAATCTTGTTGAAGCATAAGTGAGGTGGAATAAAACGAAGAGGTTTGTTTCTTTGTCACAATTGATTTTTCCATCTAACGAAAACACAAAAAGATGATTATTTGGAGCTTATTGCATGTAGCTATTGCAGAAAACTTGGCAATCGTATGAAGAATTTTAAGCCCTATTTGGCAATCATATGAAGATTTTTAAGCTTTATTTGGCTTCTATTGTTGTGTTGTAGCAGTGTTATGGCCTCGAAAACTCTACAATAAAGTAACTTGTATGATGAATAAACAATTTTATGAAGTTATTGTAAAATAAGTTAAAAAAACATTTATGTATTTGGTTAATTTGTTGTGAGGTGTTGTAGTGAATGAGATCTCAATATTTTCATGAGGTGAGAATATCATTACCTTATGATCGTATCCCCTTCATTTTCCCGTGACGATTTCTCAGAGTATGGGATCCACACCACATGATTAAATTCACTTATGGCGGATGTTTACTATGGGATTATGTTGATAGAAACAGTTGCCAAGAAGAAGCCAACAGATATTATATTTCTTGGAGGAGTAATGATATTCATCCCCACTGGGGTTACAACTCCAATTTAGGTGGCATTAATATGGGATTAAATGATAGGTCATTTAATTTCACCTATCAACCCCAATCTAGGCAGCGTTAATGTGGGATTAAATGATAGGTGAAATAGACTGGGGTTGTAACCTCAGTGGGGATGAATAGCATTATTCTTCTTAGAGAGTTCACCCTTTTGAGAGATGGGTGTTTGAATCATGAAAGAATGCATACTATGTATGTGGATCGAGTAAATGCGGTTGAAAAAAATATTCGAGCTAAAGAGAGTTGCTTTAGATCAATTACGAAAGTAGCACTAGAATGCACGGATTATTTGCCCTAGGAGAGGCTTGATATGAAAGATGTTCTAACAAGGCTCAAGAAGATCAAGAATAACGCAGTTGGTTTTTACTATACAATGATACCACATCTCTTCTGTTGCATAATCATGCATTTCCTTCTCCATTTATCATTAAAAATCTCACCAAATCAAAAGGTATAAATTCTGATATAAAGGTCAATATTTGTTGATGAAGGGATATTCTTGGGGATTTGAAGTAGCAAACTGAGGTTTAATAAAAATAAATAAAAAAAAAAGACAAAAGACAAAAGAGATTAATAAATTCATGAAATAACGAAAAAAAAAATGCATATGATCATGTAATGTAGTTTGGGAGACTTGTATAAGAAAGGGTGACCGGTGTGAGTTTATTGGGTGTGTTACTCCTGAAAATTCGTACCATAAAGCGATATGGCGTGACAGGACGACCCCCAGCTTGGAGGGAACCCATCCGAACCCTCAGGGTAAAGGGAACTACGCGTCCGAACCCATTGAAGCGCATGACGGGGCAGCATGATTTGATCACTCACCTCAGCGCCGCTTCCTACCCCTCCCCTACGCGGTCACATCGCAGGCCTATAACGGAGATATGGAGATCCAAGCATTTATGGTCTGACTGATGTAATTGACACAGGACATTCAGACTGTTAAGGCAAGACACGTATCTCTTCATCCCACGGCCCATGTTAATTGTAAACCACTATATAATGGAATGTACATCATTGTGGAAGGTTAATGAAAATTTGGATATTCAAACTACAAAAAATCTTTCCCCCAAACAAAAGGAGTTCGCTTCGATCCGACCCCATCAATTTCTGAACTTAAGAAGGGAACAATATTTAACGAAAAGAGAGAGAGAAATCACCTCACTGTTGAACCATTTTTTGGGGTCAACAGGGTGTTTCTTTTTCTTTCATTTTCCCTTTATATTTGCTCTAATATTGAAGATTTTTTGGTTGGTTCAAAATTGAAATTGGAAAAGGCTTATAAAGTCTATTAAAGGATAAGTATAAGACGTTGGACAAGAGAAAAATAAGGATTACATTTATCTAGAATTCTAAGATTGTTTTCGCGTCACTTTTTCAAAGATAAATTTAGTAATGGGTTAATCAAAGAAAATTCTCCGTAGCAAAAATAAACAAAGATTAGCTATGTCATTCCACAAATCAATAGAGTATTTTAGAAGAAAGAGGTAGGGGTGGCTCAGCTAGGCCCTTAAGCACACGAGCTCGGCTCGCCCAAAATGGATACTCGGCGAGCGAGGTCATGTATATAAGATACGCATTTTAAAAAAATTGATTTTGGACGAGCGGGCTCGTGGCTCGTTTTGACGAGCCGAGTTGGCTCGATTGCCACCACTAGAAAGAGGAGAAAGTATGATACATAACATATATGGCGACAGAAGAATAAGATGGGATATTTCCCATCCCTTCAAGTTGTTGAGATGGGAATGGAAAATAGAGTAATGATACATACAACACCGATTAAGGTGACATCATTTATGACGTTAAATTATAGATTTAATTAAATACAAGAATTTATAACTCATTTATTATAATGTATCATATACTAACACTAACGGGTGTTTGAGCACTAGTTATTATGATATCCGAGCCCTCTCATGAAATCCTCCAAGGCGGGAGAACGAGAGCGCTGCCCTGCGCCACCTTGCCGTGATAACTCACAAGCCTGAGGCCAAATCTGTAAATTCAACCCAGTGTAAAACTGTCACAAAACATCAGCATTTTGGCCCTTTTCACAACGAAACCCCACCCATTACGCTTCTCGAGGCTTAAAAAAATCGTTTAAATAATCGCTTAACACTTCGCCGAGTCGCTCGCTTCGTTTATAAATTTACACACACTTCACACACTAAGCTGTTTCGCATACACACCTTGTCGATTCTTCTGTTCTCCTCTCCAATGGCGATGCTACTTCGCAATGGTTGTGCGGGTCGGGTCGTCAAATCCGGAGCTGTTAGATACATGTCCACTTCGTGGTGGAAGCACGTGGAGCCAGCTCCCAAGGATCCGATCCTTGGAGTCACCGAAGCTTTCCTTGCTGATCCTAGTCCTGATAAAGTGAACGTTGGAGTTGTGAGTATAAGATTTTTTCGGTTTTGCTAGCGAGTGGTAGATTATAAGTGATTTTAATCTACTTTGTTCAGTGGAATTTGAAGTTACGAGCTCGGATTTTGGAATTTTTGTCTATTAAAATTATGACTTTAAATCTGAATTCTATTTTAGTAAATTTACTATTATTATTTTTTGTGTAAAAGGGTGCATATCGTGATGATAATGGAAAGCCGGTGGTACTGGAGTGCGTCAGGGAAGCGGAGCGGAGAGTCGCCGGTAATTTGAATATGTGAGTATTCTTTTTGTTTTCTACTTACTTTTTATTGCGATGAAAAAAAAAAAATCATTTCTTTGTAGTTCGTTTTCCCTTTCTCTACTATTTTACAGTTACTAATAACCGCCATCTGTGAACACTTTTACTGTTATGTATGGGTAAATTTCATTGTGGTCACCGAAGTTTTTGCAAAATCTTATTTAGGTCACTAAACTTTAATTTGCCTCTGTGGAGTTGTTAGACTTCAAGTTAGTTTCTAATTAAATGACTTTGTCTCAATCCTTCACTTGCTGCTATGGAAATTGCTTGGTCGGCAGACAAACCATTAATCATCCACCACTATGCCACGTAAGAAAATTTCGAAACTCAGAACTATGCCTGGCCAAACAATATGTTTTTGTATTTCCATGAAATCACTGCTTAGTTGGCAAGGTGATCATTTCTTAGTTCGGCATCTGTTACCATGTGGCTTTCAACTAAGCAATATTATTAAGTTTTGGGGACGGGAGGTGATGGATTGGTGAATTAGAAATTGAATCAAAGATCAACTGACCCAATTGTGACAAACTAAAGTTGAGTAACTAGATTGAGATTTTACTAAAAGTTAAATGAGAGTGGATGAAATTTAACCATCATATATCGTTGTCACAGGAGGTTGTTAAGGGCCGAGAGATGTATTCAATGCGTGTAATAAAAATGGACCTCTATGTGTGTATCTCTATGCATTCTGATTGCAACTTGCAGCTGTAGTGGTGGTCCCATGTTATTAACTTTTGATCCATGCTCATTTCCACTAGCCATTTTGATCCTTCCACTTTTGCCAGTGGATTAGAATCCTGGATGGTTTCTTTCAGCTTTTTCTTTTTTTCTTTTTTTTTTTCCAAAGCAAGTAGTGTATTCATCAGCAAACTCATTATATCACACCTTTTTTCCGTCAGGAAAAAGTAATGAAGAATTGTTGTAGATAAATGATGTAAAAAATTACTCTATATAAGCTGGCAGTGCTGGTGCATTGGTTTGGTGGTATATATCAATGTGAGTGTGGATACTAAGTTATATTTGACATAATATTCCCTGGAAACTATTACTTAAAAAGTGAAATATTAGATCTATTTGACTTATTTTGTTAAGACATGATCCATCATAATACCATGTCCAATTTGAAGGTCTGATGCATATATATTAGGGGTGCAAGCTGGTTTACTCATAAGACTTTAGAGTAAGTTTTCTAGGAAAATAATGTGTAGATCACTAGCAGTGTCAAACAAATGTTTGCTTGTGATGTGTTGGCAATGATGTCTTGCTCTGACTGCGATAGCTGATTTATTTGCTTAGGAGATCTCCATGGAGCAAATGACTCTTAGTTTTACTGTTTATCATGTTAGCATAGATGATATTATATTGTCATCTAAAGAAGATTGTCCGTATCTAATAAAAGAAAATTTAAAAATAAAATCAAGATGTGGAAAATTTGCATGGCTGTGTGAATATTTGTGGGTATATTGCAATCAGAAATAGTTGCATAATGTAAAATGTACGATAGACACTTTACTCAATAAAAAGAGATAAACAGAGATGGAAATCTAAGTTGCTTTTATCATCTTTTCTGTATTTGTTTACAGTTTAAGGGTTTCCCATATGAGGCCTCTTCCTGAGAAGTTTCCAGGGGAGTAGGTCTTACTGCAATAACTACTTTAGTTCAGGGAGAGAGCGTCATTAGTTTCACTCTGTGAAGCTACATCATGTGTTTGTAACTCTGCTATTTTTGAGGTGTTCCGCATACATATTCTCTAGTTATTCATTAAAGCAATGAAGCAAATCAGATAAGTGCCATTATTATAATGATGAGTCTATGAGTCACCCTACTGACTCTTATAATGATATTTACTGACATCTGTGACCTAATGCATTCATTTATTCACACTTTTCGTTCAAATGTAAATAGACTTACAGGACTTGATTTTCCAGGGAATATCTTCCCATGGGAGGAAGTGTAAATATGGTAGAGGGGACTCTGAAGCTGGCGTATGGGGAGAACTCTGACTTAATCAAAGAGAAGCGGATTGCAGCTGTACAGGCTCTCTCTGGGACTGGTGCATGCCGGCTCTTTGCGGATTTCCAAAAGCGTTTTTCCCCTGATTCACAAATCTACATTCCAGTTCCCACCTGGGCAAAGTTAGTATTGTTCTTCAATCCGTCTCTTTCACGTCTGCAGTGTGCTTAATGCTTAATGCTTATTTGGTTATAAACTGACATTTTCGCAATGTTCTTCCATTACTCTCATGTCTCATGATTTCATTTTATTTTTGCTTCAAAGTAGTACTGTTTCTGTCAAGTATTCATGATTTTATTGCTGGATTTCATCAGTCATCACAACATATGGAGAGATGCTCATGTTCCTCAAAACACATTCCATTATTATCATCCAGAGTCTCGGGGTTTGGACTTTGCTTCAATGATGGAGGACATAAAGGTTAGAAAGCTCGAAGATGGCCTAAAATGTTTTTTTTTTTTTTTTAATTACGAGTAGCAATATTCTATGCCTGCTGTGTGAATTTTCTTCTAATTTATTGGAACAGAGTGCACCAAATGGGTCATTCTTTTTGCTTCATGCTTGTGCTCATAATCCAACTGGAGTGGATCCTACAGAAGAACAATGGCGAGAGATCTCACACCAGTTCAAGGTTTGCATTCTATGATAGTGGTGTATGTTACTTTTTAAATCATGTTTCAAAGATTATAGAGTAAATACATATTATTTCAGGTCAAGGGGCACTTTGCCTTCTTTGACATGGCATATCAAGGTTTTGCTAGTGGTGATCCAGAGAGGGATGCCAAGTCTATTAGAATTTTTCTAGAGGATGGCCATTTGATTGGATGTGCCCAATCATATGCAAAGAATATGGGACTCTATGGCCAGAGAGTGGGTTGCCTGAGGTACTTCTAACTATGTACTGAACTCTTAACCAAGAATCTTTAATATTTTCATCTCTGTTCTACTTAATGACATATATCCAACTGCATATATTCATGAATTTGTGTCTGTGTTGTGTACTGGAGTTGTTAATTCTTAGCCAGGACCCGTCTGCAATCAGCTTGAAAAAACAGACAACCTTTCTTGATCTGGATTTTTTGTTGAAAGCAGGCCATTTCATGTAGCATGGTGAAAAAGCATGCACGAAATCAGAAAATATACTAAGATGAAATACCATAGATGATAAATGTTTCATTTCTACCAGTGTGCCATCATCCTGAGCGTTGTTGTAACCGACTTCCTGTGTGTGAAAGTCTTATGACAAGCCTGTAACAAATTCTTAACGGGGGCTACTTGCTACGGCTTTTCATCCAGTTGCATAGCGCCTAGATTTGATATTTTGAACTAGCAATTACATGCAATCACTAAGAGTTCATTTTCCCATTGGCTTAATTTCAAGGGCAAGTTTGTTCCTTGTTGTGAATATTAACCACCTAAAAGTCGCTCCGTAAGAAAATGACAACTATCGTTCTTGATGTATACATAACTCTCTTTTATACACATTCATTTTAATTTCTTGTTTGCTTCCTCTTTCATTTTTCAATATTGAAACTCAGCTTTACTTATTGCAGTGTAGTTTGTGACGATGAGAAACAAGCTGTTGCGGTTAAAAGTCAGTTGCAGCAGCTCGCAAGACCCATGTATAGTAATCCACCTGTTCATGGCGCCCTCATTGTTTCTATCATTCTTGGCGATCCAGAGTTGAAGAAATTATGGCTGAAAGAAGTAAAAGTAAGTTACAACTTCACTTCTGCAATATTTAGCTGACCTTCGTACTATTACAATTTGCTTGAAAAAGTTCGTTATTTGTTAGAATCGAAACAATTTCTTGGGTTGTTAAAAAGAAATGACTAAAACTAGGAGATGGAAATACATGATCAAAACTAGCAATCAGCATGCCAAATACCCTTATCTAAGTTGAATTAAAGAATATTTGTAATTTGAAGACACCCAAGATGTTGACTTCTGGTGCAGCATAGAATTATGCGGGAAAGACATGATTCTGTTGGAACTCTTAAAGTGGTGGTCTTGCTGATTTTATTGACCGAGGTGAAGTTGATCTTGAAAGGAAACTGACCGATACCTGTTTGAATGCACGACAACATCTTCTGATCGTTGCCTCATAGTAAGCTATTATTTATATCACGAAAGCACTAATAGAAAGTTCTTCCTCCAGGGAATGGCTGATCGCATCATTGGAATGAGAAGTGCTTTGAGAGAAAACCTTGAAAAGTTAGGTTCGCCTCTTCCGTGGGAGCACATAACCAAGCAGGTTTGCCAATTTATCAATCACCAGATTTTTTTTCTGTTTCTGTGTTACTTCTTGAAATACTATCAATATGAATTCTGCAATCATTTTTTACTATTGCGAACAGATCGGCATGTTTTGCTATAGTGGGATGAGCCCTGAACAAGTTGATCGCTTGACAAAGGAATTTCACATTTACATGACTCGTAATGGTCGTATTAGGTAATACATC
>CAIGRF010159087.1:23950-35414 GCA_903798235.1 Fraxinus ornus
TATAAGTACAATCAATAACTAACAAACAATAAGAAATGCATCACATCAGCATACATTCAACTACGTTCATCCTCTTCTCTATTTCCCTAATATTTGTCACCTTGTTTATTTTTCAAGTTCATGTTTTTCTATTTCGAGCTCTAGTTGATCAACTGCATGGTTCAGGTTTGTTTTCGTTTTTTTTTTTCGATGAATGTATAATGAATTATTAGTCTGTCCCGCTGAAGCAAGAACGTGAACAAATATGGATGACACTGACAGCAGACATGTGAATATTCAAAAAAGGACAGACATATGCTGAAGACACGTTCTACTCATTTTTATGGTGTTATAATTTTGTCGCTGTGATTTGGAAAAAGAATGGTTGTTTGGCCAAGTAATTTCTATCAATAACTTGGCCTAAAAAATCCGTTCAAATGGCCCATGTACATGTTTATATGGGTCCACGCCCAAACCACACTTGGATCTTTCCATCATCATTTTTACTCCAAATAGGAACCGAGTCTCCCTCTTCACCACATCTTTCTCCTCTCTTCAATTGATGGAAAACAATCATGAAAGTAGTAATGTTATTACAGAAGAGTTAACAAAAATAAAGCAAGTAGTTAGAAACCATACCTCCTGTTTAAAGTTGAAAAGCGGGGGGAGAGGGCGGCCATTTGGGAGGCGGGCATTGGGTTCACGAAGTTCATCAAAGAAAGGGTGTGCACATGCTTCTAGCTGCAGTGATAGAAACAGCAATTTTATAAATTTGGTAAGCATCAAAAATGAAACTGCGCAGAAGATTTATATTGTCAACATTTCTATTTGAACTGTAAATTGAATTTCTTCTGGGAATGGGTGTCTTTGGTATGAACATCTTTGACAAATAGGAGAGATCAAATATAAAATCTTCATCGTCAGTTGATATTAGAACTTTAGAAGAGATATACAAGATTTTTACATACCGCCGTGCAGCGAAGACTTGGTGAGTACTGAAGCAGCCGTGAGGCAAGATCAATGGCTTCAGGAGGCATCCGCTTATGGAAAACCTGAACCAAATAATTCAGCCTACTCGCTTGTGCACTGAAATTTTATGGTACCACTAAGAGAATAGCAAGTAGCAAGTGCAGGCATACCTTGTGCCATGGATGGGCTTTTTTTGGGGGAAACCTGAAATCAGTATAGCTTGGATTCATACATCGAATTTCTTCTCGAGTTGGTGTACCAAGAACCTATTAGAGAAAGTCTTCCAATTAGTATATATGATGACATCATTACAAGCGTAATCATCTGATCCATGGAAATGTAGAATTAGAAAGGATGTCAAACCTTGATAATCTCTACAAGTTGATCAACTGCATTTTCTCCAGGGAACAGTGGCTGTAGAAAATAAAGAAATGGGGGTTATTGAAAGTAAGAAAACACAATAGAATAATATACCACTCAGAGAAATGCAAGATCGATATGGAGGTTACAGACCTGCCCCAAAAGCAGCTCAGCTAAGACACAACCGGCAGACCAAATGTCAATTGATGTTGTATATTCTGTTGCACCAAAGATGAGTTCTGGGGCCCGATAGTAACGAGAGCAAATGTAGGATATATTAGCTTCACCAGGCACCTGATTACAGCAAATTCTCAGTGGACAAATGAAGAAATACAGATCCTCAAAAGATCAACTGAAGTAGAAGTGCTGTATCTACGTGAAGAGATGCTTAATAAACAAAATAGCATTTCAGAACTACAAGAGCCTAATTAGACAAATCATGGGCATTGATGACAACGATCAAGAATTGATGTATATAAGGCTATACCCTTGTTTTGGCAGCAAATCAAAGCAGTAAAACAGCCCTGGAGTCCCATGGAAATCAATTTGTTCCTATTGCACTAAAGTGTGAATTGAACCTCACTCGTTAAAAACTGGTCGGCATAAGTATCAAGGATACGTTAATTTCAATGAAACAGTATTTCTTCACTGATGTTTTCTCGCCTTCACCAAACTTTATCTGTCTTCAAGGGTGATGGGATTTTATGCTTTGTTCCCCAAAAGTTCTATGCTTTGATGCACCGACACGATACGTGTCGGATACGTCGACACGCGATTTTTAAAAAAAGTATAGGCACGACACGTCATCGACACGTTGATTAAATTTTTAAAAATATTCTTAAAAATTCTTCGTTTATATAGTATAAATTTAGTTTTATACTTATTATTAATTTTTCTTGTTGAATCTTTTAAACATGAGTATCTATTTATTAATTGCTAATAACTTTGAATTAACAATATATAATATTTCTAATATAAAAAGAAAAATGATCATTGTAGAGTGTCCGAGAAGTGTCGGTATCGACTACCCTAATTAAAGTGTCCGTGCTACAAAGGTTCTATGCAACCTAACAACATAGAAAAGACACTGCAGAGTTTTTCTTGTCTAGATTTTTTTGGTTAGCTCTCAATACATATGGTAGTGCATATCCGGCATAAGATAATAATGAATCGGCATCTAACAGAAGAAAAGGAGAAAGAATGGGTAAAGATGTGATCGACATATGAATATACAGACATGCAACCATGGTAGAAGCATAAAAAAGAGGCCTTGACAGAATTGATAACAGTGAGCTTTCAACTGCCAAAGACTTGGAATAACTAATAAATTAAGAGAAGGCCCAACTTTCAAGGAAAAACTTACGAGAACCTTAGCACTTCCAAAGTCACAAGTCTTAACCTGGTGGGTAAGGGGATCGACCTGTAGAAAGCACATAGCGTGACTAGCAAAATTGACCAAAAGGTCCAACTCAATTGAGCAGAGTGCATGGGAACATGGCTTGGAGCAGGATGCGTAGCAAAGTTGAGTTTACTTACCAAAAGATTTTGCGGTTTTATATCCCTATGGCAGACCCTTGTAACTGTATGGAGATATGCAAGCCCCGTAAATAACTGCAAAACGAGTGTAATTTTATCTGAGTTGAGATGAATTGTTCAGAAGTTACTGAGAAAAGAAAATACAAAATATTGAAACCTGGTATGTGTAGAGTTTGACATAGATGAGTGGCATCCGTTGATTCGAATTGCTATAATGCTTTAAGACGTTGTACATAGTCTCGGGGACAAAATCCATTACTAAATTAAGGAAAAGCTCATCTCTGCTTGTTGTAGAAAAGAAACAGTGCTTCAAAGAAATAATGTTGGGATGATCCATCAAGCGCATTAACTGTACTCACGATTTTTATACCGCATATCCTGTAAAACCTTCTTTTTTGCCACAGTCTCTTCAGTGTCCAAGCATTATGCCTAGCAAAGAGTGATAACAGTCGGATAGTTCTGAGAACAAAGGTAAAACCATACATTGTAATAAAGCCAGGAATGAAAACCTATAACTGCAGCTCACGATTTTTATAGCGCCTATCCTGTAAAACCTTCTTTATGGCCACAGTCTCTCCAGTTTCCAAGCATTTTGCCTAGCAAAGAGCAATGGCAATCCATTAGTTCTATAAACAAAGGTAAAATAACAGACATTGTTAAGATGCCAGGAATAAACACCTGAAAAACTATTCCAAATGATCCTGTACCAACAACACGCTCTGCCATGTAACTAATTGTCTGCAGAAAAGCATCACAAGCAAACCTATTAGCTCTCATTAAGAAGATAATTTACGTATGTCATCTCTTTGCTTAAATATCATGAATTAAAATTTATAGAGCACTCTAAATAGCTCCTAGGATTATAATGGAACTTAGAACTCCAAATAGCTGGTCCTGTATAACCATCTCAATGCTTTACAACTTTTGTAACATTCAGTTGGCAGAGTCAATGAAACTGAACAGATGAAATTAGGATACCAACCCTTTTGGGCTCGCCATTTTTGCCTCCAACGGTGGTGGAGATAATGTGACCAGCAGCTGGATCATTCCCATCAACTACAGAAGCCGACATCTCCTGCAATGCAAACCAAGCAACAGCGTCAATGCATAAACAAAAATTAATTGAAACACAACACAACACAACTGACCAACTAAAACCAAAATCACATAAGTACTGATAAATTAATCAGAACATTTGTCAACTAACAAATAGCAAAACATTGTTGGAAATGTGAAATTCGGAAACCGGAAAAGCATGAAAATTTAAAGAGATATCCTATGCTTAGAACCCAAAAAAAGAGAGAGAAAACAGATAGAGCAATGTTTGACACAAACTATGGCTGCAAGAAATTATCTCAACCAACAAACTTGAAAATGAAAGAAGTGGTTTACAATAATTTTAAGCACAATTCACCAACAGTAAATGAAAAGCAGCTTTAAATTCACCTGAAGTAACAAATTTAAAGAACTAACAACAGTAGTCAAAAAGCAATTTACCAAATAATCCTAATAAAACTTAAAAGAGTGAAAAAAAAAAGGTTAAAAAATCTAATAATAGATGCAATTTGAAGTAGTCTATAAAAAACTGTCCCATTTAAATATAATCGGAAGCAACAAAATTAAATTAAAAATCTGAAAGAAGAGGAAAAAAAAAAATAAGCCTTGAAAAAAGACTAAATAACTAGATAACTTCTGAAAGTTTTCATAAAATTGATGTACTAACAGAAAATTCCAAAAAAAAAAAAAAAAAATCGAGGGGGAAAAGGAAAATGAAAATTAATAACCACACGGGTTCTAACTCGCTCTCTCACTCCCTCTAAGATCCAGGCGAAACAAATCTTAAAGAAGAAGTACCCAAGAAACGGGATTATTTTCAGATCGACGGAATATTCTCCGAATATACTTATGGCACCCACCGTGTAGTAACAAGCCAAAAACTCAAAACTTTTCAGCTAGATCGAAGTAATAAATGAGGAAACCAGCTAGAATTTCGTCAAAAAAAAAAAAAACACAGAATGCAGACAAGACAAAACGAGAAAATCGATTTTACAATCATGCATAAAATCTACAGTACCTTGTCTGTTTCCATGGGTGCTGCAGTGGAAAGCTTCGCGTCGGCTGGTGGTGGCATAGCTTGGTCAAGAACATTATGGTAATGATTATCGGGTGGTGGATTGTGCTGATACAGCTGAGGTCCCGGTGGCACCATAGTCACGTGGCTTTGCTCTCTCTCACTTTTTCTGCCCTTTGTATTCACATAATTTTATATTTTTTAAACTATAATGTTCATTTTCTTTTAAGATAATTTTTTTTTTTCCAATTTGTCCCAAATACACTTTCAAATAATTGGAAAAATTAGGGCTCGTTTTCTCGTCCTTTCATAGTTTCGATTTCGAAGGTAAGATTCTTCGGTAAGGAAATCATTAAGGTATACATTAAAATCATACTTGACTTTCACATTATTCAAAAGCGGAACTTTACGTAATTTTCACGATTACATTATAGCTTAAGTTGTGTGGAAGTCAAGATTTTAATCATAAATTGCAATTAGCATTCCTAGGATGTCTTATTTCACTTTTATCTCTATTCTTTATTTTTAACAAAGATCCTAGTGCAAAAGCTTACGTTCAGTCAAAAGATTGTTGTAGTAATTTTTGTCAAACCAATTAGTAATCTACACATCGAACGTTGTCAAGTTGATGACATTTCCAAAGGCACGGCATGTACCTCATCGGTAAAGGTTGGGTTGATGTTGGTTTCATTGTAAATGCGGGATCAGAAGGTGGAGCATTTCGCAACGACGAAGGTGTGGCCACCCCGTGAGGCCATCATGTCTCGTGGGTTTAGACTTTTGGTCGAGATCGAGATGAGGGTTGAGAGGCTAGAGATTGGGGCTGGGATTTGGCTAATTTGCTGCACTCATGCTTGCCGTTCTTGCATCCCTCCTGCCTAGTGGCACTGTCCATGTTGGTCTCCAACAAAACCGTCGACGAAAACGCTATAATCACACGCGACTTTGTACGATGTATAAAACCAGCCATGATTTTCCATTTTATTTTATCATACGTTGATCTTTCGACTTTTTGATCGTGTGACAAGTCAAACACGACATTAGTTATTAGTATTCAAATATACCTACCAGCAAGGCATTTGCTTTGGTTGAGAAAACCTCGAAACGGCATAACCAAATAATCGTTTAGCCAATGACGATAATATTGTCTATATATCCGAAAACGTAGTAATATTCCAGTCTATTAGAAGGATCTAAGTTCTCGACTAAAAACTAGAGGAGCCCTTGTACAATAAGTTAGCATACATGGATAATATGTAAGATTAGGTCCGGTCCAATTCTTCACCAGAATAGCCTTGTTAAAGTCCTAAGCTTTAGGAGACTGCATAGCGTGGAAACTTGGGCTGGTACCTGGCTTTGAAGGCAGTTTGTGATGTTTCACCAAAGGGACCAGCGACTGCACCACGTCCGCCATTAGTGGCCGGTAATCAGCCTCCGGCTGTACGCACATAGCAGCGATTGCAGCAACTTGTATAACCTCTTTCATCGAGTACTGACCCTCGAGGGCCTGGTCCATGATATCTATAACCTTTTCTCTATCCGTGAGTTGGGGTAAGGCCTACCAGCATAAATATGGAAGAGAAATTTCATTGGAACGTGTAGAAATACACCGGCGCTCACAAAACTTGTAGTGAAATAATATTTGATGTGGCAACAGCGCAAGAATTTAACAATAAACGTACCCAAGAAACGAGAACGCCTTCCCCTTGAGGTCTCTTCATATCCACAGGAACCCTGCCAGTCAGCAATTCCAGGAGGACAACTCCATAACTGTACACGTCTGATTTCATTGTTAGATGCCCAGTTAATGCATACCTGAAGAAGTGTAGAATTCAACTTATGTAGCGTAAAGAATTTATCATGTAAAAACAATAGCGTAATGCCAACAGAACTGCCAAAATGAAAAATGTCAGCTTACTCGGGTGCGACATATCCTTGGGTGCCCAATACTCTAGTTGAAACATGGCCACCAGCTTTCTCAGAGCCAAGTTTTGCTAACCCAAAGTCGGAAATTTTGGCATGGAAGTTTCTATCCAAAAGGATGTTACTGCTTTTAAAATCTCTGTGAATTACTGGAGGACTAACATGTTCATGGAGATACTCCAATCCTTTTGCTGCCTCCAAAGCTATTCTCAGCCGAGTGCCCCAATCCAACTTCGACGGAATGTTATTAGAAGCTGAGTTTTTAACAAAAATGCCATTTATAGTACCTTAATGAGAATAGATCTGATTATAGAGCGTTCAAAAGGAAGAACAGATCTAAATAATATAAAGAAAAAGACAAGCAGAAAGAAAAAGTCTCGATGGGCAAAAGTACACGAAGTCATCATATGCATCAGAAGGACTAGTTGGATCGTTCGAATAAGTTAATTCAATATTTTAATTTAGATAAACAGAAAGAGCATGCATGTGGTTTAACTACTTAAATGAATGACAATAGATAGTGCATATAGAATGGTCAAAAATAAGCAAATCATGCATCAGATAAAGGGACCATTCCTAAGTGCAGACAAAAATAATTGAATGAGACTTAGAAGCAAGAGAAAGTCGATGACATCCCAGTGGAGAAATTCAAGACGAGAAAACAAATAGAAAGTTCAATGGAAGAGGGGATAAAAGACCTACATTAATGATAAATGCCAAATTTAGATTTTTATATTTGCAACACATAATTCTAATCGATCAAATATAGTATTCTCAACTAAGTTGTAAGTGTCTGATCAGAGAGCCTATGCAAGATCATTGAAAGTAATTTCAGATTCAAACAAAATATATAAACAAATAAAACACATACCACCAATGGGATACAAATGTTCCTGCAGACCACCATTTGCCATGAACTCGTAAACCAGCAACTTATGGTTGCTTTCTGAACAGAATCCAATCATCGGGAGCAAATATGGCGACCGTAAACGACCCAACAAATCCACCTATAATTATATAATACACTATCAGCAATAAGTAAGAAAAATATAACGGCTCAGCCACAAAATTAAAAAATATAAATTTAACAAGGAAAAAAGCCGACAGGGACGAGACCTCCACTTTAAATTCCTCTTCTCCTTGTTTACCAGCCTGATTCATCAACTTAACCGCAACCTTCCTCCCATCTTGGAGCACTCCCCGGTAGACTAAACCAAATGCACCATGTCCAATCACATTAGACTTTCCGAAACCGCCAGTCGCTGAATGCAGCTGCTTGAAGGTGAAAACTTGAAGTCCACTATCAGTTGCAACTTGAATATTTGCAAAATTTTCTCCATTCTCCTCATAATCAACCCCTTTTAAATGCAAAAAGGAGATAAGAAAACACAAAGAAATAATAACGAAGAAAAAAAAATCATCAAATCCTCCACTTTAGCCCATAATAAGCCTAATTTACAAGCTCATAATTGGGAAATATATTCTATTTCCAGGTCCAATTTGGACTTATGGTTATGGTTCATTTCTTCCCTTCTCCACCCCTACAATTTTTTCTTTAACCACCAACAACATGGTCATGACACATGAAGGAATGGACCACATCATGAAAATTACCCACCTTTTTATTCTCTTAAACCCATCAATATACATTTTTAAAATTTTACCATATTACAGCAAAACCTCCATCTTCCCAAAAGAACTATATCGAACACTAACATTCAATGGCTTTGGCCCATAACAAGCCTAATTTACGTGCCCGTAATGGGGGAAAATCAAATTAACAGTACATTACATTTCCTAGTTCGAGTTTTGACTTACCACCCCCCCACCCCTTTTCCACCACCTACAATTTTTCATTAGCCGCCAAACTACATGATACTGAAGGCAAGGACCACAATCATGAAAAGTTCCCACCTTTTTCATTCTATTATGCCCATCAAAATGCATTTTCAACATTTTACCATGTCTCAACAAAACCTCCATCTTCCCAAAAGAACTACATCAAATCCTAATAACAAGCCTAATTTACGAGCCCGTAATGGGGGAAATCATATTAACATTATATTTCTACTTATTGTTTTTTTTTTCCCTTTTACACCGCATATGACTTTTTCTTTAGCTGCCAAACAAAATGTCAAGGCAAGGACCACAATAAAATTTTCCTCCTTTTGCATTCTCTTATACCCATCAAAATGCATTTTCAACATAAATAAATAAATAACCCACTTATTCAACATCTACTGCAGAATAATCACTATAAATCCCATAAATATTCTCAGATTCGCAAGAGTTGTATCCATAAATTAAACAGTTGATATTCAAAGAATCAAATATTCGATTAGAAATATCAAAGTGTACTAACGTTTTTTTTGGATTTTGAACCGCTTGGAGACTCTGTATCTAAGATAACAATAGTAGCTAAATGCCGCTATCAAAGAAGCAATGACAACAGATGCAAAAACCAGGATAGTCACCATTGCCACTCGCTCTTTCTTCTTGAAATCCTCATTTTCTGCTTCCATACCCACGAAATGACCATGAAAAAGTAGCAAATTTTGCGTCTTTTTTTAGGGTAGTGAAATGGGGAAGTTGATTATAGAGGAGAGAGAAAGAAATAGCGTTCTTCAGAGTAAGAAGTGACACTGCAGAGCAGTGTTTTCTCTCTCTTCTCTGATTCATTCTCAGGGTAGTGTTTGACTGTTTGTGTTTGTCTCGTTCTGTGGCGCGTATTGGGTAAAAAACTTTGATGATCCTTATAGTTTGGCAGAAATTTCGTAATGGTACATTTTATTTTATTTTATTTCAAAATGGTCAATTTACAATTTATAAGATTTTAGTTTAGTTTGTAATCTAATATTTCACATAATTATCTATGTGATGCATGTATTCTTCGCTGTTAACTATTTTTTCTCTAAACCCTTAGTGTAAATTTTTGCCGATGTAATCCGCTTTAACACCGACTTGTCTAAAATATTTCGAAAACATCTATTTCACGTTCTTTATTCTTATCGATTGTTTATTCACAAACAATACACTGAATGTCGTGTAATAAAAGAGAAAAAGTTCAAAAACCCTCCTCATATGGAGCATAACAATGCCATCGGCGATGTTGCAAAATTCGTTTACAATGTAGTATTGTTATTCATGGATTTGGAGAATTTTTGAATTGCTAGATACTCGAGTTTGGAATTCGATCAAGAATTTTGATCAATAGCATCATCAGAACCTTAGATTAAAATTTAAAATATGTAACTAGAATTTATTGTTAACCTTACCCTACATTTTCATCGAATTTTTGTAACTAAATCAAAAAGGGGCAAAGTCAATGGAGAAAAAGGCGCATCAAATTGCCGATATGCCACCTAGATAATTCAATTAAGCCCTTGTTTTCATAACCATTAAAACAAAACTTTATTTTCAAACTCATTTTCAATCACGCTCACACAATAAAATATTTTACATTTAAATCTAAAATGTGTTCTTACTTTTTAACTACACATTCTTTATCAAAATATTATTTCAAAACTCATCCCCTCCACCAAATAAAAAAAAAAAAAAAAAAAAAAAAAAAAAAAAAAAAAAAAAATGGAAAACAAAAAAAAAAAAAAAAAAAAAAAACTTTAATTGATGGTATGTTAGCCAGGTGACGTAACTGGAACATTTTAGAAAGTAAAGTCACCATTTTGGAATGAAATGAAATTCAGTGACCAATACGAATATTCTCTCGAAGTACAAAACGATATGGGTTTTGACCATTTCATATTTGCATTCATGACACTATATTTCAGTTCTTTGACATTTTGGTACCTGAAGTTCTTGTTCTGGTTTAAATCCGATTATGAACAATTCACAAACATGCTTTAATGTAAGATTTGACATGGGTTCTATGCAGAGATGCCAAAAAAAAAATGTCAAAATCAAAGTCTACAAAGTATAATTATTTTTTGTTTAATTAATTGGCCAAAAAAAAAAAACCATGGGAGTCCTTGCACTATTGTAGGACTGACCAGACTAGGTACAACAAAAGATAAGGTTAACAAATGGATCCAAGCTTAGACCATTATTGCACCTGTAGTCTGTTGATGCGGTCTGCAGCCATTGATAACGATTGTATTGAAATAGGGAATGATCGACCCATCTGCACATATTCACAAGTTACTGTATTAGAAAGGGAGTCTTACGCTAAGCAGAAGGTCGAAAGTGCAAATAAAGAGCATACGCGCAAAGAACGACTCATCTTTAAACCAAAACATAGTTTTAGAGTAATGCTGCTCATTTAAGCAAATTATTTATAACCAGTAAAAACAAGATTCTTGAGCTCACCGTGCTGCAAATATGGAAGGAGTCGACATATCCAGCATACTTGGAACCTGCAAGTAAAAAATTGTCTAAGATCTAGAGAAAACCAATATATCACATGGCGATAATATATTGTAGATTGATTTTCATTTTTTAATGTAAATATGTAGACATAAAAAAATAATAAATAAATAAATAATGGGTTGAGTCAATTTAAATGATTAGCCCAATTAAATTTATGGGAACAATACATAAGTCCTACATATTAAGTTTACATTTCAAAACTAACAAACTTGTTAAATTATTTCAAAATTCAGGTGTTAATTC
>CAIGRF010159087.1:44519-65033 GCA_903798235.1 Fraxinus ornus
ATCAAGCGTGTGATCAAGAGGTCTTCATATCGTCGGCGATTGTGTTGGTTGCTTGGTTCACAATTCTTGGGTCAAATCCAAAACCTCGATTTTATTGGCTTTCTTGGGATGATTCTAATCTCGTTGTTGGGTTGCGTAACTACTATTGCTATGTGGATCACATCAGTATTACTTGTGTGCAATAACTTATATCTAATTAATGAATCATTTATAGTTTTTATAAAAATATTCTTTTAAAAAAATTTGGTCCAATATTTTACTTTATTTTATAGATCTAAATAATTAGTGAAAAGTATTTTTAATTTTGCCAATAAAAAAATTATTACTTTATATTTTTTTATAAGTTTTTATGCAATGACCCGTCAGATGAACCACCAGATCATCGATTGAACCACTAACTCATTGACCCGCTGCATTGTTCGGATCAATATTCGGGTCGAGTCTGATAACTATGCTCCTAACCACAACCATAAGTAATTGCCTAGGATCCCACATTGCATTCAGTCCAAATTCTTATCCACAAAGAACGATGGTGGACTCTCAAACAGAGCCCACATGGCCGGAACTTCTCGGCCGCGACGACTGGAATGGCCTTCTCAACCCTCTAAGCCTCAGCCTCCGTCGCCTAATCCTCCGCTGTGGTGACTTCTGCCAAGCCACCTATGACGCCTTCAATAATGATGAGAACTCCAAGTACGCTGGCAGCAGCAGATATGGCAAGAACTCGTTCTTTAACAAAGTCATGCTTGAATCAGCTTCTGATTATCAAGTCTACTGTTTCCTCTACGCAACTGCGAAAGTCGACTTCTTTCAAGCTCTCTTCTTGCATTCCCTGTCAAGAGAAGCCTGGGATCGTGAATCAAACTGGATAGGATACATTGCTGTAACGACCGATGAAGTTAGCCGAGTACTGGGCCGTAGGGAAGCTTATGTCGTTTGGCGCGGTACCTCAAGGAATTACGAATGGCTTAATGTGTTGGGAGCTAGACCAGAGTCAGCCGAGCCATTGTTAAGCCCTAAATCGTGGGAAAAGAAGAGCCCAGACGACAGTAGCAGTAGTGATGAAGATGAGAATGAGCCAAAAGTGATGAACGGTTGGCTTACAATTTACGTTTCTAATGATCCCAATTCATCTTTCACAAAATTGAGTGCAAGAGAACAGCTTTTGGCAAAGATCAATGCACTGAGAGAGCAGTATAAAGATGAAGATCTGAGCATAACATTAACAGGGCATAGTCTTGGGGCAAGTTTAGCAATTTTATCAGCATTCGATATAGTCGAAAACGGGGTTACTGATATCCCAGTTTCTGCTATTGTTTTTGGTAGTCCTCAAGTTGGGAACAAGGCTTTCAATGAAAGATTGAACAAATATCCAAATCTGAATGTGCTGCACATCAAGAACAAGATCGATCTGATTCCTCTTTATCCGAGTGGATTACTAGGATATTCGAATACTGGAACCGAGCTGATGATTGACAACAGAAAATCTCCAAGTTTAAAGGACTCGAATAATCCGAGTGACTGGCATAATTTGCAGGCTATGCTTCATGTTGCGGCGGGTTGGAATGGTAGTGAAGGGGAATTTGAACTGAAAGTGAAAAGGAGTTTGGCTTTGGTGAATAAGTCCAGTGCCATTTTAAAGGATGAGTACTTAATTCCAGGTTCTTGGTGGATTGAGAAGAATAAAGGGGTGGTTCTTGATGAAAATGGAGACTGGATTTTGGCACCACCATCGGACGAGGATCAACCCGTGCCTGAAGTTTGAAGTTGTCATGACTTCATGTCCGCTCTGGAATTCGAATGATCGTGGTCGAATGTTATAAAAGGTTTTCTACACTAGCCAATCCTACGATATATTTAAATATTGTGCAATTGCAATCTGGTATCCAAAACTTTAGATTCTCTGTTCCTTTTACTTTGGTTGGAATTTGGCAATAATATATCATGTGCTCTTTCTTGCTTTACTTTATCAAGTATGTTGTGGAATCAAGCCGTGTTTGGCTAAGCTTATAAGTAGCTTATTTGGATCTTTTATTGAGAATATGCATCGTGTGGTAAACAATATTAGTGATCATCATGTATTTTTATTCTTGGACACACATTTTTTTTCATGAGTTATCTCATAACCATACATTCAAATAATCATCGTCTATCATATCCCATACAGCCGAGAATTTCAACACTCCCTGTGAGTTCTAATCTAAATTTTGAAAGACACATTCTAACCAATCACCGACAGTACATACCTTGACCACATGAACGAAAAGAATACGAGGCATTCTAAGTGAGATGTCCAAGGCAAAAGGAACAATGAGAAGACTCGACGAGGAATCTATAACATAAAATCATGAATGATCAACTTTAACACGTACAACATAGTTCTATACAATTTCTAACAATGGTTTCGAGATTGCGACCGACATCTCATGACCCTAAGGCTGAAGAGTTACAGAAAAAAAGAAGAGATGTTACAAGTCCATTACTTCATGGCCCGCTTGGTAGGGTCCAAGCTTTTCCTGGCAACCACATTTGGACACTTGTTCCTCGTCTCTCAACGTCAATGTCGTTAGCTAAAAATTGAATTATTTCATTAAAATAAAAAGAAAACAAGCTTGCTTAATTGTCAAAAGATTTAATCAAATTTGTAGACTGGATTAACATTTTTCCAAGAAAACTTTGCCTATCAAACATTACAAAAGTTGGAATTTTTTTTCCATTTTCCATGAAAAGTGTGTAGTATCAAACGGACCCTTAGTTGAATCGGAAATAAGCTAGTTTACTTACAAATAATAATACCAAAAAAAAAAAAAAACACTTATAAGTAAAGAATAATTTATAACATAAAATTACTTATAAGTAAAAAAAATCATTCATAAGAAAAGTTCAATTATAAGTAAAAAAAATAAAATTAATCTAGCGATGACTCCATACTCCATTATTACATATCGACGATAAATTTTCTACAATAATAGAAATTGTCAACAAGTTTTATCGCAAATGGCTATTTTTGTCAATAAACTAATCTTAAATAATTTCGTTAAAATTACTTATAAGTAAAAAATCACTTATAAAAAAATTCAACTATAAGTAAAAAATCTAGTGATGACTCTACACTCTGTCACTCCATTAATACGGATACAAATCAACGGTAATTTTTTAACAATAATAGAAAACTATCAATAAATTTTATACTACATCTTAATTTCCACAATAATCTTAAAACCTGTTCATTTATTTCAATTCAAATACCAATTGATCAATAAGTCTAACTTAAGATTGAAATAGCCCTAATATCTACGAGAAAACAAGACATGAAAAAAAAAGAAAAGGTAAATTGGTATTTCATGATAAGGTTAAACAAGTCTAGTCGAAGTTAAAATAAATAATGTTTTAACAGCTTAACTAGATGGACATGAAACTAGGTCCAAAACTCATATCTTTTACACCTAAATCGAACTTGACAAGTGTTGGGACGTAAGTATATGTAACTGGTTGTTAAGACAAAGAAAATATTTAAGTTTAAGTTGCATGAGCATAATTAAACCCTAGAAAATAAAAATAAAGAAAATAAGAAGAAAGAAAAACATAGTGAACGAAATTCGAGGCAAGCGAAAATACTTTCTCCTTAAGACAATATTGCACAACAATGGTGCTAACGGACTGCGACATTTGTCTCCTAAAATACAACAGATTCAACTTGTGATAGAAACACTTCAAACCACAAGTAACATCGAATTTAGAACGAAATTTTTCTCTGCAAATGGTTTTAAAATGATCTTGGAAGAGTATTTTGCAAAATTTTTTGATGTGACACTCAATGTAAATGATATGAGATGCTTAATGGATGTCCAAATGGTCCTTTATATAGAAAAGGAAAGGTTGTGAATGAAATGCCACGCCTCAAACTCAACAACATTTGTTGAAGATCGCAGCATTTGCTTTTGCTATGCTCTCGCTCGAGCGATAGTGACACCTTATCATCAGAACTTCTCTCGCTAGACTATCACTCGAGCGATAGGCGAGCAATCGAGTTGTCATTTTTCAGCCCATATATCCTATTATCTATACAACTTTGAACAACAATTTCTCATTCATCCGAAATTGATTTTGATATTCTAAATATCCACGACGATCTACTTGACAAGCAGAATAAATTGTCTACTTATACTCATAATTTGACTATCGAATCAAATCCAAATATTTGGTTGAAGTTAACACGAAAGTCACTTTTCCATAATTTATTTTCATTCTATAAACCAAATTCCAACAATGAGTTGGACCCATAAATTATTTTGTCTGCTTACAACAACGTGAAACAAAAAAATAATTTTATTAAACTTAAAATGAAAACAAAAATATGATGAATTCATGAAACTTACACCAACATAAAAATACAAACCATTTTGCAACAATTTCATCAGCTTATGGACATATGAGGAAAAAAAAAAGAAAGTCCGTGATGCAAAATCTGAAGTCAACAAGAAATGACAACATCAAGTCCACCTCAATTCCTTAAATCGATAAAATTGGACGTTCAATCATTACCCAAAACAAATGTAATAGGTTAACTTGTGAAACATATACATTATCGTAAAAGAAAAATATTGCTTTGAATCCTCAAAAAAAAATACAGAGTGTATTTGGTGCACATTAAAATGAGAGAATGTATTTTTTTGAAGCGATGTGATGAGAAATATGTAGTTGAAAAAGGAAGAAAAATTATTGATGTGATGAAAAATATTATTTTATTGAAGAATGTGTGGTTGAAAATGAGTAGAAGAATGCGAATGAAAAAAATAATGTGGGACAAACAGGAGCACAACAAACAATTATGACGACTCGTGTGGAGTAGGTTTTTTAGCTAGTTAGGAGAGGGAGATGCTAGAGCCAATCTCAATCCAAGAAGTATCCAAACAAAATAGAAATTCCTCAAACCGCGTCTTCGTATTTCGAATTGATACATACGAGTTTCAACTTTTAAATCGAGAAGATGGGTTTGAGGGCAGAATTTAATTGCGTATTTTTTTAGTTGGATCTGGGTTTTGACTGTCGTGCGTGAATGCTTTCAAATATACCAAAAAAAAAAAAAAAATCATTTCAATTTTTTTTTAGACTGGTGAGCCCCAAATATTTTTGAACTGAGAAAGTCACCTCTTGAGCTTCAACTTGACTATGTATACATCTAGTTTCTTAAGTTTTTTCATGTCATATTTGAAATTTAACCAGTTTAACATGCAACTCGATCATAGATTTGATTACATGTCTAATTTTTTTTTTATTTTTTTTTTAAATTTTGTCAAATCGCAACTGAACCTTAGATTTGATCACTCATCTAGTTTTTTTTTTAAGTTTTTCCTGACTAATCTATCCTCTAACTTTTGTCTCATTTTCTTGTTGAACAAATACATATTTGAATTCCTTTTTTCTCGTGCAATTACCACAAACGTTATTCATTTTTTTTTTGTTTGTGTGTTTAATTATAAGATAATGAAATTAAAAATTTCTAAACAATTTTCTCATTTTTCAAGGGTAAAATATGAATTTCATTCAAGAAACACCTCGAGTTACAAGATCAACAATAAAATTTGAAATCTATCGTACTCAAATCATATCAAAGGCGAAGAGAAAGTTCATTGAACAAGAGTGTAGGTAACGCTATTCTCTTTGCACTGTTCAAAAGAACAAACAAAATACAATAAAAACGTTGTAAATGAACCATACAAGTCATTTGTCATTTTTTACATTTTAAGTCCCGTTAGAAATAGATTCTTTAATTTTCATTTTTTATCAAATTCATTTTTAGTACACATTTTTTCAATAAGATAATCGTGCACGTGAATCCATAGTTTTTCTTCACTTTTTAACATTATATTTCTTTAAATATTGCTTTTTACAAAAGGGTAATTATGTTCACACCATAATTTTTTTTTTCTTGCATCCATTTTAATTGCAATTAAAGGTTTTAATTTTTGTTCATTATAGCACTTATGTTATGACGATTTTTCATGTTATTCTTATTCTCAAACTTTTCATTAATTAGCACAATTCTCAAACTTTTCATTAGTTAATACTCGTTGTATTTGATAACAGTTTTATGTTTAAAAGTTCGTCGAAATGACGTAAAACAAGTTACTTTTTCATCATATTTTTAAAAAATAAAAAATATAAAAAATATTTTCCCCTCATTTCAAAACATAAAAATAAAATATTTTGATGTAAATCGTCATCAAGGATGAGATGTACTAATTAATGGAAAGTTAAAGATAATAATTCGACAAAAAAATTTAAAAAAATAATTAATAAAGATTAAGGAGTTTCACTACAAATAAAATATATAGTGTATCAAATAAAAATCGTGATTATAATTCTCAAAACAAATTATGTCAAATGTGCCCTAATTGACTTTTTAAGAAGGAGAAAATAAAAAAGAAAACAATGGCATTTTAGTAATTATATTGCTTAGCAAGGGTGAATATAAAAGGGGCCAAAACACTGTCAGCTTAAGAATCCTCCGAGCTTCGCCGGTGCCCCCAAAACCTTAATATTAATCTATAAAGACAACGCAATTGATCTTCCTAAATTTCTCAGACCCTAAACCCCAAAGTGATTACCTGCTCAAAAGGTAGAATTTTTTCCATTTCCTCTCTTAACATACACCTGTTTGTGTGTGCATGTGAATTCTTTTTTTTTTTTTTAATAATAATAAAATTCAATTCAAGTTTCGTTATTATTTCTTTTTTCCCCCTCTCTATTTCCGTTCAATTCAGTCATGGATATGTAGTTTATAAAGCTTAATTGATTGTTCATAAAAATTAAGACCCTTCTTTTTTGTTGTACTGAATTTCTGAAGATTACATTCTCGTTTCACTGATTGATTCATTTTTTTAGTTTCTGGAATTATACATTTTTCTTAGTGTTTTGTGATATTAATTCAGTGTGGACGCCCATAGATTAATCCAATTTTCAGTATTTCTTGTTTCATCAGTTTTGAACTTTTAACAGGTGTTGCTGGTGGAAGAAAAAGATGAATGGAAGTTCCCATATGGTTGCATAATTTTTGTTTTAGTTTGCAAGTTTATAAATCAGTTTGTGCCCCGACCGCGTTTATTTAAATTCTTGCGTGAGTTTTAAAGTGATTAAGATTGAGGGTCTTCTTCAATTAGAGGACCCTACAGATTGAGATCATAGCAGTTGAAGTAACGGTTTCGAGGGATTTTTTCGGTTGAGTTTCTATAACAATGCCAGCCGTACAGAAGCTTTATAACGCGTGTAAAGCATCGCTTTCGCCAAATGGACCCTTGTCAGAAGATGCTCTTGAAAAAGTTCGCAATCTATTAGGTAAAAAAGAGAAGAAATATTTGTCCTGACATTTGTTTTGCATTTCACATATTTAATCCCATTTGAAAATGAGACTTGTCTTTTATGCATTTAATGATGGTTATATGTCAATTGTGGTTTGCCAGTTTCAGTTGATGTATATATGGGAATATAAATGGATTGTGTTTGTCAATTGAGAATAACTTGTACCTTTTACGTTATTTACTAAAGTTGCTTTGTTGGTTCTTTTCTTTTTTATCTATAGTTGAATTATATTTCATTCCTCCTGTATCTATCAATGCACACAATAGTTCAGATTACGTGAAGTTTACAAATCCAGTATTCATCTGAATGTCCCTTTATTTCTCTGTCTACTTATTTTATGCTACTTTTAGTATTGGCTGCTTAGATCTCTTCTCGTCTATGCCGTGGTGAAAGGGTAACAATTGTGACAGGTGATGTTCCCATTGCCGAAAGATGAGTTCTGCTCGTGTAAAATTGATGCTTGTGTCTCCAGCACACTACAGCTATGGCCACGGTGATATGACAATAGTAGATAGCTTAAGTCTTATGCGTTGATGTTCTACTTTAGATATTTTCTATGTAAAGCTTTGGACATGCCAGTAGCTTTTATCTTGGGCTAGAATTTACTAGAACTAGAGTTTGAATCCTTTGTGAATCCTATCAGTTTATAAAGTAGAGAGGCCGGTGTTCATTTTCAAATTAACTTATGAACCTCTTGATTTCACGTGTCCTTGCCTTTTAGGTCATTTTAGAAATGGTCATCGCTAGTTGGGATTCTGATTGGATGAGTAATAGTTTCCCTTTAGCACATTATACAGCTCAAGAATTGGTATAGAGTGTTGGTGAAAATTGAAGTCGATTGATGATATTTTTTTTTTCATGGGAACTGTCATTATATCTGTATTTTAGTGTAATCAATTGTTTTCGAGCCTTATGTTGGCATGACAGAATCTGTGTCTTTCAGCATTCAAAACCAAGTTTTTATTAAGGTAAGAAACTCCATTGTGACCAAGTTTTTATTAAGGTAAGAAACTCTATTGTGTATGTAATGTTCTTACAGTAATCTCCTTAACTCCCTCCACATCTTCCGGGTCCTTTGAGCTGTTCACGTGGAAATTATTTTTGCTTCCTTAAGTAGAACTTTTTTAGATTTATTCTTGCTTCCTTGAGTACAATTTCACTTGGGCCAGTTTAGAAGATTGGATAAATGGATTTTCCAATTTCATGGTTCTCAATTAGTTAGTAGTTAGTACTTGTGGAAACTATGTAAATATTGTATATGATGACCATTAATTCTACTATTAGATGTAATCGACATTATTCAACACTATGCATATTGTACATCCAAAATGCACTGATAATTTGGACGGTCCCTCCCAGTTAGTTTCTTTGGGGGGAGAATGATAATGAAAGAAGACCAGTGTGAAATGCGGTCAGATTATTCCTGGCTTTCATTATGATAGGTGGTGACAAGATCTAAAGAAAATCTATGAATCGAGACAGTATTGTATTTATTTCTTACATAATCGCATTTGGGATCTTGGACTATTTGTATGTAATCTCTGATTATCATCCTACCAGGAAACTTGTTAAGGCAATATTTGAAGTCCATTTCATAGTTCAATTCTATTTATGGAGTGATTCCACAGAAATAAAATCTTGGCTGTGCTTCTTGCTGGCTGCTGCTATTCATGCATATTGTGACCTTCTATTTTGACAGAAGTCTGTATCTAAGTTTTTCCCTTCATTCATCGTGAAGTCTTTAGCTGAATTCCACATTATCTATACATAATGCTTTACCATTTTACGCCTCTTGTGTCTGTGATTGTCTGACATTCTTGTTCTGATTTGCTAGAAATATTGTCCTTTAACATAATGTTTTCTTTTGGTCTCAGACAAAATCAAGCCTTCTGATGTAGGTCTTGAGCAAGAAGCACAACTAGTTCGTGGGTGGAAAGGTTCCTTGAACAGGCTCAATGGGGGCCTTCAATCACTGCCGCCAATCAAATACCTGCACCTGCATGAATGTGATAGCTTCTCTGTAATTGTCTTATCATTGGTTCTATATTTTTTATATTTTGTTATCTATTTTACGTTTTTTTTTTTGCTTGCGGTCAACCATGATTTTGATTATGTTGGGGGGTTTAAGTTTGATTTCTGTTTTTGAATCTCTACAATCACGTAATTGTGAAAAATTATTTCCTGCAGATGGGAATATTTTGCATGCCACCTTCTTCTATCATTCCTCTTCACAATCATCCTGGGATGACAGTGTTGAGTAAGCTGGTATATGGTTCATTACATGTAAAATCCTATGATTGGATTGACATACCTGGGCTTTCTGACCCATCTCAAGGTTAGTTGTTTCAGTCAGATACTTTCCTTTTTGGTACTTGTCCTTGAATATTCAATGCAGAATAGCTTGAGTTAAACAAAGTGAGATGTTTCTTGTAACACAATACATAGCCCTACCAGCATAAAAAAGGATTGCCGCTGCTTAGTTTTTAAGATATAATGGTGTATTCTCTCTTCCTTCCTACCTTCCTCAGGTGAATTTTCATAATCTAAAGTTCTCTTTACTCTTGTCTACTCCAACACCCCATCTTACATAGGTAGAGCTTTATGAGTGGTTTACAAGGATATTATTTAGCTTTTAGCTAGTGTCCGAATTCATGTTTCCGAAGGTAGTAGTCTGCCCTGGGTTGTCTTGGTTGGTGCTATCCTCTCAGATGATTCTAGGCTCATAAATTAGGCCGTGAATGGGCAAAGTTGATATCATGTATCCTTTATTTTTATTTTTTTGAAAAAGAATTAATCGGATGTGGTGGGGGGTTACTGGTCGGGTTGCTGTCACACCACATCCTAATGAGAACTATTAAAGTGGTATATATAAGTACTTGGGCTAGGTGCCATGTAACATATTTGCATTTAAGCATTCTTGTGTGGACAAGATGAAGAAATAATGTGAGTGTTATTAAAATGAAAAATCTAAGGATATGATGAAAAATAGATTCCTTCTCTTACTTAGATGTCTAGATTGTGTACAAGAATCTTGATGTACCCTTTTCTGGTCGAAACACCATATCTCTTATAATGGCATTGGCTATTGTTCCCTTGAAGATCTACTACTGCATTTCCTGAATGTATTTTAGTGTGTTAGCATTAATTTAATTATGTTTTCTGATATGGAATTTGAGTAGTTGTATTACTCTAGGTTGTAATTCAATCTATTTTCTATAGATCGTCTCTCTCTCTCTCTGAAAAGTAATTCATTCTTGATAGTAGTATGTTTCTATATTTGGAATAAAGTGCCTCATTACGTTGAACTTCCCTTAAAATATTAGTTGCTGAGTTTTTCTGTGGCCTAGTTGCGAGCACTGCAAGTTGCCTTTTTTACTGCCTGGTTCGTTCCTTCTGGAAATAGAAAGCAACAGCAAGGGTTTTTTCCCCTTTTCCTCTTGTGCATTTTGCATTAACTAATAGAAATTCAATTAGTTTGTCATGAAAGGGGATACAACCTTGTAAAAGATGCATGTCTTCTATAATTTGTCTTAACGAAGTATCATGTACACGAAGTGCAGTTCCTAGTATTTCTACGACTTTATTGTGATTGACATTGCCTACTATGAACAGTTTTACCCCATCAAAAATGAAGAACATTTATTCCATGATTCTGAGGGGTAGTAAATTAACAAAGATATATGTTTTTCTTTGATTGGTTGCCGTTGAAATGCTATCATATCTCTGTTGATTCTTTTCTCCTTTGTAGCAATAATCAAGTAAATATCTATTTTCAATAAAAAGAATCGAAGAACGTGTTGAAGTTACCTGAGTTCTAGAGATTTTTCACCTTAATAAACTTCTTTGAGTAGTTTTTTCTAGCATTGCAATCCATGAAGTTCTTAAAATGTGTGAACCACAATTTATGAAGTTGTGTGTGTGTGTATTCATAATTGGACTTCGCAGGGTGTATCTATATTTTCGCATATGGAAGAAACAAGTTGTCATCTTATTCTTCCTAGCATTTGCTTTGTTCATTAAACTTTCTTGATGCATTTCAGCAGCTCGGCCTGCAAAGGTGGTTAGAGATTGTGATATGAATGCTCCTTGTGAGGCAACAATTCTATATCCGACTAGTGGAGGTAACATCCACTGTTTCAAAGCAATCACTCCTTGCGCTCTCTTTGACATTCTTTCTCCACCGTACTCTTCTGAGGATGGAAGACACTGCACATATTTTAAAAGGTCTCCTGCTGGAGATCTACCTGGTAATTCATCAACTATGTTTTGGGGTCTGTTTGGAATAGCTTTTGCTTTTTGTAGAAGAGCTTCTCGAGGAAGCCACCCTCGGCAGCTTCCTCTTAAAGCTCTTCTACCCACACAGTGTTTCCAGAAAATTTATTCAAACAGTTTTAGAAACAGCTTTTTCAAAAATCCTGCCAAAACGCCCCTAGTCTTTTATTACTTTTGGACTAAAGAGTTAACTTATCTTCCTCTTGTCATTGTCCCTCAAGATACTCTCGAGATGGATGGAGTGACGATATCTGAAGTTGCTTGGTTAGAAGAGTTTCAGCCTCCCGATGAGTTTGTGATAAGGAGAGGGCAATACAAGGGCCGTGTTATCAAAACTTGAGATGATTCTTCATGTTATTCAAGTGCATTGATGCTTTCATTGAAGAGTTTATTTAGTTTCAATCGAAGTTTCAAACTATGCGACAATAACTTTTGTTGACAACCGAAATTAGACTTTGAAATGTATATATTGATGCATTAGATATTATTTTCGCGACCTCAGCTTGAAATAAAATCTTAAGCTGAAAAATATGGATGTGGGGATGCCTTTACTACTTGGTTCGTTTCTTGTATTTTAGCCACTAACCCTTCCCCATATTCATTTCATTTGTTATCGACTTGCCATGGCTTGTTGCAACATATTTACAACTGTAGATGATGCATCCCTATATATGTTTGCCATTGTGTTCTCAAATTGTAATCGCCAAAGCTTGGACGAAGACAATAATTCCGAATCCGAACATTAGAATTTCACAATGCTCACTAACGTATATGAAAGAATACGACTTAATACAAACTTTTTCTTTTATGGGTGGAGATAACATAAAACTACATTCAATGATGCCAATAAGAAATAAAGTTTGTTTTCCCATCTTTTTGAAGTTTGTCCCATCGAACGGTTTCAACTGCACAAAATCTACCGTGAAATCTCGAAGAGACGGAGGTGGCGCCATTGCAAATTACTCATTGTCTTAAGATTGTTTGTGGATGCCTTAAATTACACGAGTTGTAGTTGGAAAATTCTAGAAAATTCCTTCATGTAATCGATGCACAAATTGCCACTTCACCCCCACACTACTTCATGAAAATGTGAAAAAAACACTCCTCTTAGCTTAAAGACATTGCTATAACTCTTGTTTTACCATTTTCATTTCAACGGTGCCATGTAATAATTACTTTGAAGGTTAGATTTGGTACGACAGGCAACAAAGTCATTTATTATCAGTTTATAGATATAAATGGTCCAATGTGATAGAGTGATGAATTTTGAAACTTTGAAGTCTAATGGCTCAATTTAGAAAAATTTAAGTTGATTAATGCTATATGTACATTTTGCATGATAACTTGGTTGACACTCCCCTCTATATGAAGGAAATCTGTGCAGTTATGAGATGGATGAGTTTAAAATCAAGATGGTAGATGTTACCGTGTAGAAGTGTGTAAAGAAAGGTGTAAATGATAGCTTAAATGTAGCATGATTGATTTTAGTAACCTAACTGAAATTCACAGAAAGTTCAGTGACCCCAGGTGAAATTTACCCAATTTATACAGTTTGAATAGGGATGTAAAAGTCTGCTTCATTACAATGTTTGGAAAACATACTCTTAATGCTTTCTATTAATGCAAAGATACCCAAAAATATGGGATTAAAACATGAATAGGCGAACCACAAAACCACGTTATATACAATAATGTAGTGCTGAATCTTCACCGCATTTCCAGTAGGTGCTATTTCTTTTGAAAGCAACAGCTTGGACATGACAGCCTTTTGCCAAGGCACCTTTCAAGAATCTTTAATTCGGTGCTATAAATTTGACACTCTGATCTTCAGCCATGAACAGAAGATGACTAACATATAAACACGATGCTTGTATCAAACTGCTAGCTTTGTGAACTTTGCAATGAAAAGTCCGCTCGTAGATGATGTCAAGGGATCAAAGCGCAGAGTCTTGGGAATTCTTGCGCTCTTACAAGGCCAATTTTGGGCAGCATCTATCTCCAGCAACTCTGCAAGATTAAAACGGAAAAACGCATCATATGAATGGAGAAGAGCCACTGGGGATGGGGACTTGGGTTTGCAGAGAAGTGTTAGTCAGTTGATCACCATATGCAACTGAAACTACATAAAACAGCGAGTGCATATAAACAAGAAGCACCCATTGTGGTTCTGTTCTCATAAACTGGTGTTATCAAGTCTGCTTCACTTTGAAACTGTACGAGAGGAAAGGTTCAGATTCGTCTACGTATGGATTTGGTGAAGCACCTGAGGGATACTTGCTCAGTGGTACATCTCTCAGAAATGAACTCCAGTTAAACATTCTCATACTTAAATGTTTGACCATGTTTGGCAAAAAAATTAATTAAAAGTAACTTCACTATTTTCAGGCTTAGCCAAACATGATTGTAGTCAACTTCAGACGAACTTTGTTGAGTTGAGCTACAGCTATGTTGGACATCTATGGTATAGTAAAACTCTTACATAGACATCACTTCAGAAGCAAGGATACAAGTCAAACATATTTCAGGACTTGCACTCTGTTCATACTTCTTTCCTTGTGCATAAATTACAACCATTTATGCCACTAAATGAAGAAGACTCTTATCAACCTAACCTTTTGACGCTTGACCCCGTTTCTTAAAGTCATAGTAACTTAAATCACTCTGTAACAGATCAGATTACTGTACCTATAGAATTCAATAAGAACTCTAAGGCCCGAACCTTTCAGATTCTAGGACGATCTTTCTCTCCCTATACACACTCATACGCATGTACGCACACATATGCACATGTATAGAATCTACATTCTGTCATCTTTCTTTCTATCTAACATTTATATTCTTTGCTATCAGATTCCCCAAAAACCAACTCAACGGAAACTTGTAATTTCAAATGCACTAAAAGAGAGGAAAAGGAACAGTTCATGATTCTAAAACCACTGTGATACCTACCTGCAGATGCATTTTGTGAAAGGAACTGCTCTATCACATCTTCATTTTGAGAAAGAGTTAAACTATTAACATGACAAGCGAGAACACAGGTTAGAATATTCGAAAGAGAAAAGAAGAAAAGGCAATGCAACGTTCATGGAATTCCAGCAGAAGGGAACCTGCATGTGCTGTAGACAAGAGATCCACCAACTTTGAGCAATCTGAACCCATTGGCTAGGAGTTTTAACTGCAAAGAAAATTATTGTCTGATTTTGAAGTAGAATAAGAGGAAAATATTGTTGGAAGAAAGGTAAAAGGAGAAGAAAAAATGATAAATAGAAGCAACGAGCGACAATAGCCGTCTTAGCTTATGATTTCCATCAGTATACAGTGAATAACTTTAGCCTACATACCCAGGTACAGAATTGCATGGACAAATAGGACAGAATCTCGTTATGACATCCAGGAATGAGAATTTACGCAAGTCTTAAGTGTTTGACACATCAACTAAACTTTTGCTTAACTATTCAGTACTCTTTTAAGTGAAGACTCAAAGGAATAGAATTACAAGGAAAATTATAACCCACTCCACCACTGTAATAGGACAACTTAATGCATCATGTGGCCCATGAAAAGCTCACATGATACCTTAACACGTGACTAATACATCACTTCATAAGATGTACATGAAGTCATTTGAAGATTACTTGAGAAAGTGGTACAATGATATAGATAAATGAAACCAAATTGTATGAAATGTCATCTCTTTTGAAACACAGAAATTATACATATTCGATATTGACTTACTGAAGTCATAAAGAAAGAACAACAATACATAATCTGTGCAAATAACACATAAAATGCTTGAAACAAATGCTTCTGCGTGCATTGCTTTTATACAAGGCAATATGTCGTGTTACCCTCTACACGAATGATAATCTAACCAACCAACAAGCAATGAAGATTACTGACACTGTTGATCAGACTTAGGTCACAATAACCTCATATTTGTGATCTTTCGTAACAAAGACAAACAGGTACTCTTCTATCAGATAATAATTATAAACTATATGAAATCTGCAACTAGTTTTGAACAAGTCCTACAGCATAACCATTCATGCAAGTAAAAGCAGACAGCTTATGGACCTGTAAGACAGTCAAGAAATCAGTTCTCTCTGCATCCAGTACACGGCGCTTAAGTGTTGTCCATCCCCATTGTTCAAATTTTTGGATGTGCCTAATCGAACCATCATGCGTACATTCTGCATCCACGAGGACCTGATAAGAAAATTCAACCAGATGTAGATTTTGAGCAGAAAAGAGATTGGACAGCACTGAATCCATAACATATTGAAGACAAGTGATTGAAACAAGTGTTGTCTTCACTATAACAGAAAAGTGATACGAAACACAAGAAATTGTAAGATCAACAAACTAAGAATAACGGAAAAAACCACGAGATAATTGATTAAAAATTACCTTGTCATAACCTAATTGCAAGAGCTCATGGTTGTTGACACTTTGATACACTTCACATTTACTCAAACCAACTACTCCAGAATGACGCCCATAAAATATAAGCTCTGGATTCTGAATTTGTGAAAAGAACTGAGAAGCACCATTTTCTCTAGTTTTAGCTGCTCGTTTCCTTTCTTTCCATGGTCTCCGAGAAGTCCACTCCTTGTAGACCTCTAATTGTTCTTCAGCAGCAGCTTTGTATGTAAAAAAGATAATCCTTAGACAAGTATGACTATAAATAGTTTCAAAAATATTATGCTTCTAGCACTAGGAGCAGAAAAAAAAATTTAAAATTAGTATTTTAAGATTACTGTAAATGGCTTCCTTTAGAGACTTTACATGATTTAGAGTTCAAACAAACCCTCACAGGAATAAGGGAAAATGTTGTTCCATCAGCAACAAACAGACGGCAACGGTCACCAAGTGTGTATTTCTGCAGCATAGTTCTGCAAGCTGCTAATCGATGCCTAGAAACATCAACACCAGTCACGGTACCAGAACAGCCAAGAAGGTCCAATATCATACAAAGTTTAGCACCTGCATAAAAATGGAATCTTGAAACGTGTGATTTTTGAAGGCAATATATTTACATCTCATAATGAAGAACATGATCTTCACTTGATATCTATACAAACATTAAATTGTTTGAAAATACATTCTCTGAGGTTATATACAATTTCTTGACAATTGCAAGCTTATTCATCGTCATTTCATAGTGTTTTTAATTTAATATCAATGAAGTTCTTATCAACTAAGTAGTAGAACATAAGTAAAAAAGTGGAAAAAGGAAATTCAACACATTGGCTCATCAGCCCCAATCAGAACTTTCAAATGGAGACCTTCATACATTGCCATGACAAGCAGGAAGTAAAAACTGGCTTCATTCATGCCACGACCTCTTCTTGGGAAAAAAAGACAATAGACATTCTGACACTCTTTGTCAGTATGCAAGCAACAACCTTTGTAATTTGCAGTCAGTCTTCCTAGTTGTTTGTTGATTATATTGACAAACAAAATTGGTGCCAATGGTAATATTTTCTCAAGGAAGAAAAGGGCAGAAATTTAATTGAGGTGAAACTGGGTAGAACTTATTTCCACATGTAAAAGCTAAGTAAGAAACTCGCAATCAGATCGGCTGTGGACATCCAAACAACGAAACCACATTTACCAGGTGCAGCACAGAGGTCAAGGACATGATCTCCTGGTGAGATACCCAAAGCTAAAACAGCAGCTCCAGAAGCTGCATCAATACCATATATCTGCATGACAAAACCAAGATAATTTAAAATATTTTGTAATTCAAAATTTTTTCTTTTTGTTTCAGGTAAATTGTCCCATATAGTTTAAAAAGAGAAGTAGACAAGCTAAGATGGGGACCAAAGTATCTTAGGAGAAAACCCATTGCTGATAGGAAAAATAGATCAGATATTGTTCTGATTTTTGTGTCTATATCTTAGTGAAAAGATCAAATGCCTAATCCTTTTAATTTTCTCAAATTGGAATAAGTATCATAATAATGGTAGAATTTTCAACAGTCACCTTTCCTTCTTGATACACCTTCGTGTTAGCTATTCCAACATCAGGCGAAAGATAGTAGAAATTAGGCAACCAAGACACTTCTTTAAGCTTGCATTTAATCTCAGCTTCAATTTCCATGAGGTAAGTTTCGCAACCCGGTTTTAACCTTGAAAGAAAAAGAACTTAGCTAATTATAACAATTAATCACGAAAAAAGACTAATGATGCCTTAACATCTAGCTACACCCCCAAATTTTCCCTTTATTCATGTGCAACATTAAAAGTACAAAGCAATTAAACATTCATTATTTATGCTCGTTATGAATAAATTAACACAATTAAGTTCAAGAAAAACAAGGTACAATAGGCGATGCTAAAACAACCTAATGTAACGAGGCGTGGAATGAGAAGCAGCATAAATTGAAGGATCCAAACCGTTCTGCCTGAGAAAATCGAGGAAGGCATCGGGTAATGGTAATGTAGAGACATCTTCGATTTGCTCAGCCATTGAGCATAGCAGATTAAAGCACACGGGGTGGTAAGGAGGATTTTGAAATTTTTCGCGGAGGTTAGGGTGGCGCCGGCGGCGAGGGCGGGACACGGGTGGCATAAAAAGACCGAATATTCTTATTCATAACAGTTGATTTTTTTATTTTCTCCATTACATTTACATTTAATTATACTGAAAGTCTTGAATATTTATTTATTTTACACTTGTGTCCTTAATTTTTTTATTCTTACCCTAAAAATTCTGCTAACTTACATTGGAATGAGATAAATATTGTATCGAACTTTTGTATTTGGGGTTTATTTTTGTCATTTAAAAATATGAAACATCCCGCGATTTACCTTCTCTACGATGCTCTAGGTAGGGACGGTGGGGCCTCAAGGTTGTGATTCAATATTCCTTCTATCAAGTAGTTTGGGCGACATCATTGTCATAGGCAAAATGTACAGAGTAATAGAAGGTTGACGATAAAAAAATTGATCAAAATTAAGTACAAAAATGAGCAAAGACTAAAGACAATCATTGCCATTAAAATTTGATGTAGAGCTATTAGGTTATGTTAAGATTGGCTCGTTATTCCACCGACCTTTCTTGGAATTTCCCTCACCCATGTCTATACAGCCATGCTACATGTACAGAAAAAATGATAGAATTTTTACAAAACAATACTTAGCAATTTTTCATTAGTTTTTGACCCAATAATGTCAAAAAATGCATCTGTGAATAATTCCCTATAACCATTCATGTCTATAATATATACATTCACACCTATTTTCGATAGTTTCATTATTAAGCCCCTATTTTGTTTAACTGAAATACTTCATAAAAATTTAAGTCAAAATCAATAATGAGTTTTAATCACATACTTAATAGGTTTATAATTTTTATTAACTTTTTAATCATACATTTTATCAATTTTCATCAAAATCTACTTAAATATTGATGTTTAACTAAACCAAGGCTAAATAGAAGAATTGAAAAATTTAAATGCTACATATACTATGGTTGGATGTTGCATATGTTATGATCCACCAACTTGGCTCTAAGTCTAGTTTCTTCAAAGAAGATGGGCACTCGATGCCTTTCACAGAATTATCACCTTGTGCGGTGTTGGTGGTGACAAGGTCGGGGTTTTGAGTGGATTACTCAGGTTATTCAAGAAAGCCTTAGCGCACAAAAACATGTTAGGGTTGAAAAGCACGACTAAAAATGACTTCATGTTATTATATTCGACTTGATAAAATACGTAATTACTGCATGTTTGGTTAGTAAATTAGCAAAACAAATAACATCTCCACGTCCCACAACCACGGCCAAGTAACTCACCACAATGACCCCATAACCACCAACACCATGTCCTCCCCAATCACCATCACCATGTTCCCACCACCCTCCTCACATCCGCACCCTCTAGGAATAACACCATAATAAGCATATTAGCTAGGTATACACCATTAGTCAGTGGTGGAGGGAGGTGGGGCCAATGGGATCCCTAGTCGCGCCATTGAAATTCTGTGTTTAAAATTTGTCCCGTTAGTTTAATTAGATCCTTTCTATATTGAGGTCCTGACTCCACCACTACAACTAGTATTGCCATAATTAGAATGGTTGTTTCCAGTTTCCACCATTGTTTTTCTTCCATGATGTACTACGAGAAACATCATCAGGACCCTGACAGCGACACACAAATATGATCATGGCTATGATTGAGAAAGAAAGAAAGGCCTCTCATTGCCAGCCTCATAAAATCTGTCTCATTCAATTCACTATCTAACGGATCCTATGTGGTTCTTTATTGGCCTTTGAACATGTCCTATGTACTCTATGATTTTATCACGCATTTATAGTACTAGTACAGATATTTTCAGGTCATTTTCTCATATTTTTCAATATAATGTTCGTAATCCATCCTCAAGTTTGGTGTCGTTTGAAATATTTTGAGACATTTGTGTCGAAGTTGCATTGCCGTCAAAATCCGATTGTTTTTCTTCCCACACGTAATACATGTATCATGACTACAACCCCCTCACAAATACAGTTGCCGACATGATTAAAAAGCTAAAGAATAAGCACGAAAGGAAATAACTTTTCTTTCTCACATTTTTCCAACAAAATGTGTGAGAATCGTAGGATTTAGTGGTATTCTGAATAAAATCCTATCTTCTTTTTATTCGTCAATACGTTTCAATAGTATACGAATCAAGGTACCAAACATACCATTGGTTAAAGAAACTTATAAGGAAATACAATGAAATTTTGAATTTGAAACAATTCTAGAAGTAATTCCCCAAAACAAATAACAGATATATTTGATTCAAAACCATATGACAATATTATTTCAGAACTGACAATATTATTTCAGAACTAACAATACTGTACAAATTTCCCTAAGTACCCCCACCCCCACCC
>CAIGRF010159115.1:0-14867 GCA_903798235.1 Fraxinus ornus
TTACGTTCAACAGGTTTCATTGTTGTTAAAAATGTGTAATATCATTAAAACCTTATCCATGCTGAACTGGGAACTTTAGAAATTATGTTGGCTGATACTTTAAATTTATTTTTTGCTGCAGCCTGGGCCTCGAAAGTCTCCACGTCAGTGTCTTATAAATGTGACAAGAAGAATGCTACGTTTTACCTTTATCTAGCTCTTTCACCATGTAAGTAAACCTTTATTGGAAGTTTCCTTTCCTAGATAACTTATAACTTGAAATTTGCTCATGTAACTGATGATATTCAGTCATTTTCTATCTGGTGAATTAATTGTTCTAAAACCTTGAAGTTTAACATCTATTGTTAGGAGGACCATTAAAAATATGTTGGGCCATTATTATTAATATCTCGTGGGTAGTGACACCATGTTTGTTGTTTGCTAAATATCTGGACTTGGTCTGTTAAATTTTCTTCACTTCTTGCACTAGCTGTAATTAATTGTTCACCTTTCCATTTATTATTTACTTATGTATTGTGTCAAAATCACAGGTGGACTATCTACAAGAAAAATCCTTTATTCAATTAGTTTAGTGTAATATCTATCATTTTGAAGCATAGTAAAACCAATGCAATGGGAAAAATTAAAACCTATCCTCCCCTTTGGAATTTTGTAAAGCTTAACCACTATGTCATTTGGTGGATGTTAACACCAAATGTAACAGAAATATATATGTTCAGTTATTGAAAAGTATAGATATTTGGTTATTAAAACTGTTACAGTTTGAAAGACTCGAAACGTTGCCCCCCTTCAAAATTATGGAAAGTTTGACCACTATGACATTTGGTAGATGTTAAATTAAATGTAACAGAAATAAATAAATATATATATATAGAGTAAACCTATATGTACAGAAAACCCTTTCACATAATGTTCACCTATCATCACAAGGGTGGGTCCCATGGGGGACCCATAGTAATAAAAAATTGCCAAAAAATCCCACCCACCCCTATTGTGAGGTCTCGGTGGGGGTTCCCCTGTACCCCAAGCACAATTCATAGATATATTTAATTTTTATTGCAATCATTGACGATCAACGAACGTCAGTGCTCACTTGAGATTCAGGATCCACTACTTATACCCAAGAAAAGAAGCTTATTATTGCTTAATAAGGCCTCGTATGGGATCAAGAAAAGAGCAGAAAATGAGAAGTTTTTACCTCGAAAATTTAAGACATTGGAATAGTTTAGCTACTTGTTTATTTAAGTCGAAAGAAAAGAACCTTTCTGGTAAAGTTTGATGTGACGTTTAATTCATTTGAATATCTCTATTTATAGGCATTTTCTTGAGCAACGTCTGATGTAGTTTTTGGAATTTAAATTATAATTTAAAACTTATCCATGGGATGATCATCAAAATCAAGCAGGTGGTTTTGCTCGTAGAATAATTCTCTTGGTGATTAAGGGCTTGAAATTGCTCAGGCTAAAGTAGGTATAGGTACGTGGCAATAATTCATGCAATTTAAATTTTGAAAAGTCAATGATTTTATCTCAATTTTAGGATATTTTTAAAGTAATATTAGCGTCTTGAATACTATGAATGCTAAGATTAGATGAGAGATTGTATTACAAAATTTTCACACACATTTATATAAAAGAAGAGAATGAATGAACTTTGGAGAAGAAATGGAAACTGCCATGAAAAGCTCGGTTGCATTGGCAAATATGTTTACAATATCAATTATAAAGAACCTGAAGAGTTCGGTATGATTGGTGCAACGACGTGTTCGCTCTTTGCCACCGTAACAAAAAAAATGTATTCTGATTTTGAACTTGGAATTGAGGATAATACAGAGATGTGATGTTAAGTAAAGTTTTTTCCAAGTAAAATGTGATATTAGTAGACAGTGATTCGTTTGATTTATATTTATTCTTTTACCTTTCAGATAATTGAATAGCACAAGGAAGAAAATGAATACAAATTCCAATGGTACATGTATATCAACATCTTGTTCCAACTTGAAGCTCCAGCTTTATTGTACCTGCCTTGAGTTTCAGATTCGTCTGTAGCTGGAGTACGTTCTATGTTCCAGCCTGGAATTCCAGCTTCATCTCGACGACCTGTTTTCTCGCCTTGAGTTCCAGATTTGTCCACAGTGGGAGCTCTAGCTTCTTCTAGAGCCGGAGTACGATTCGGGCCCCATCGTGGCGCTCCAGCTTCATCTGGAGTAGGCGTATGATCCCGTTTCCAGCCAGGAGTTCTAGCTTTACCAGAGGCAGAACCACGATCTTTATTCAAGCCGGTACGAGCTTGCTGCCTTCTATAATACTTGGGAATAAAAGCTTCGGCCTTGTCGGGATACTTTCCCTTGAGGACGTTATCCACAAATTTACGGTAGGAAAAATCTTGCTTGGCACTATCAACAGAAACTGCATAGTAGCACCTACTATCCTGGAAATCCTAGTGCCTACTAACTTGTTAATCAAGTTCTAAAATTAGCTTAAAACAATTAGATAAAAATAATTAGAAAAACAGCAAGGGAAAGAAAGAAGGGAGTCGACTGCAATGTTGCCTCAGTATAATTATAGATAACATAATAAGGGTTCATCACATAAAGAAACCATTTCAATCTCAAGCATGTTAAATATATGCTACACTATGTCTTTATTTTGTCTATAATAAAGAAGATCAACATAATTTGGTAAAAAAAATTACACAGAACTTAAAACAATAAAAATCACAAATGCTCATGTTTGTAACTGTAAACAAGTAGCGTGTGCATGAAATCATAGGACATATCAAAATAGATTCGAGATCAATGTTTTCCTTTGAAAGACTTTGTGAGCCCAAGTTTGTTTCATATATTCTGATGTGAAAAATATCTTAACGTTGAAAGTTCATACTGACTCAAGAAAAAAGACATGACAAATTATACATGAAACATTCCAAAATATATATATATATATAAGACAACAGACATTTAATCGATTCATGCAAAACAAATTAGCATACCGTGATATTCTTTAATCCACCTTCCATCTTTACAGCTTTATAAGGATGGTAATTCAACACATTATCCACCATGTATGATTAATCTTCCCCTGATATAAGATCACCATCATTGTACCTTCACACAAAAGTTACTTGGTTAGATTTCATATTCATATTTTTTCAGTTTCCCCTCCTGTTCCAAATTTTACCAGCAGTGTAAAGTTGTCTTAGATGAAAATTCTCTATTAAACTCAAATCAGTCTGGAAAAGTTCTTTCGTAAGGAAGTGTCATGTCATTTGAAGGTTCAAAATCCTCAATTGGTACATCTAATCCAAGCAGCACTACTACTACAAATGGATTAAAGAAAAGGTAAAGCTCTGACACTAAAGTAGCTATTGTTGCAGCCCTATTGTAAGTTTTGTAATTCTGATTTATTTTTGCAAGAAGAGAAAGGATAGATATCCTACTGCCAAGTCCCCTTGTAATTCATCCAAGAGACATAACCGATTAAACATAACCAATATTTAATCCCATGTCATTTAGGCTAGAAATTTCCATAAGTTTAATTCTAAATAAAGTCAAAGAGGATATTCAGAATTAAAACTTGAGACGATATAAAATTGGAAATCCAGAACTGAACTTGGTGACTAATAAATCCAAATAGTATTCCATATGCGGCTGAAATTTAACAAGCACCTCTTCAAACTAATGACAATAATATTCTTTCATTGTTAAATAAAACTATCTCAAAAAATTAATTCATGGAATACAAATCCTGAAATCAGATCCCAATTTTATGAAAAAAACAAAAAAAACCCCGATCACAGTTAATACCAGCATAAACAACAATGACAAGGTCGGAATGCTTCTACATGAAGTACTATTTTCTTCCATGTCTTTCTTTTCCCAACTTTTTACAATTTTTGTTGTTGTGTTCAATTTGGATTATCAGTGTCTGTACCTATAATAAGAGCAATCTTAGTTTGCAAAATGTCATTTTTTTTTTCAATTATATCTTTAACTTTTCTTAAAAGACTGTACCATTATTTTCTTCACTTGTTGTAAGATGATATTCTTCTTATTTCCATTCAGCTTTACTTGTGTTTTTCTTCATTTACTTAGACGTATTATAATTAGGTGAAGACAATTTGGGCTAATGTTAGAGTTAACAATGGTTTTTTGTGTTGTCAAAGATTTGAACAATAAAAATAGATGACTAGTATCTGATCAAATTGATCAGGTCATGTAGAAACCGTCGCTGGAATTAAGATCTATTCGAAGAGAAAGATATCAAATATCCGGAGAACGGATCTTAAATGTGCTTTCATGAAGTTTAAAATGGATAATTTCATGGGAAGAATGAGAATTGAAAGAATGGTCAGTTTAATCGTGCCAAACATGCCATTAGTTAGTTTTATCTTTCCACTACACCAGCAACATAAATGAAAAGGAATTGCAAATTCTAGAAATCATAATTCAGAAACTATCTTATACTGGAATTTAGTTCGGCTGTTATGTGAAAAGGTTATATAATATAAGAACAACAAAATCAAGTAGAAGCCACATCTTTAACAACCCTATCTTAGAAACTTTCAATGATAATGTAACTAGGTTGTAAGATATGATGATCAAAAAGATTTTCCCATCAACAGTAAAATATATGTTATTGTCAACTCTTTCTAATTGTATATTCGAAAATATTCCATCATAGCCAATTAAACTTACTGTATTACTAAGTTCATATCCTGAGCGACGTACAAAAGATTTAGGAAGAGGCTATAAAAGAAGAATAATAGTAATACATTTGTATACTTTCTACTTAAGTACAGCTGTAATAGTTGTCAATAAACATTAGAAAATGATTTATAGTAACACTCACCAATTCGAAGTAAAATGAAGATTCATATATGTCCAATTCGAAGTGCATTATGTGATTGTAAAACACAGAAATCATCAAAAAAGACATACCTCAGTTAGTATATTGTATCTATTTTCTTCCAATTCTTCACTCTGAAAGCAATAAATGGATTTTTTAAGGATACAATCGTGTAGCAAATGTTAAAGTATTTTGTTCACCATCGGTATAACCACATGAAAGAGTCACAAATGCTATCGTTCACATGGTACAATGGAACCCAGGTTCCCCATCCACCCATAGCAAATGAGAAAAATCCTAAAGAAAAGAAAGGGAAGGATATAAATGACGTAACGACAAGAATGAACGGGAAAAGAAAAATATTACAACATCGGGGTAGATACTGAATAGATTTCAATCTTGCTTCTTCGTTAAAAAGTTCAAAAGCTGATTTTTATAGATACCAAAGATGGTAAGAACTATTACACTGCTAACCGAGATATATACAAATGTTCCCACATAATGAAAAGGTACAAAGTTCAGTAAAAGATAGTCATGTAAAAGGGAAAAAATTAAATTGAGCAAATGCGAAGTACGCTATTGGTGACGCTGAATAATAGCCTACTAAATGAGTAAGGATAAAAAAGCCATCCTATGAACCATAGTTAGAAATTTGACAATAAATATGTCTCATTACTTATTACCCATCAATAGTATAATAGTAAAATATACAAAAAATAAAACTTGAAATCTTGGTCGTTTCTCAAAACAGATTTTTGCGTAATCATAAGCTGCAAAACTATTGGCTAATTACCTTATTAAAAAACAATTGAATTTGTTGTAGTTGAGGCTTTCTACTTTGAAGGTGGGGATTCTTTGTACAAATGTCGAACAAATAGAACATAACAAAAAATAAAAAAATTAAACAGTAAACTTAAACAAATTTGAAGGAATAAACAGTCGAAGAACAAATCAAATCTGTCAAAATATTAATTGCATAATTAAAGAAATCAATCAAATACAAAATTAATCCCCCTCCATATTAGCCTTGAACAAGTAATAAGCATATTAAAATTATAAAATCCATCTTCAAAATTAACTACTTATCGAATCCCATTTTTCAATCTTTTTTTTTATCTGGTTGATTGAAAATAAGGTCATTCTTTTGAAAGTTATATTCAAGATTCAAACTTGACAATGAAACCCAATCAAACTCATTATAGATAAATCAGAAAAAAATCAGATTCAAGGAGAATAATCAAGAACATATATACAAATAAGAATACATGTTGCTGATGTTAAGCAAGCTCACGCCTCTGGGTTTTGAGACAAAGAATGGCTTTATCCACCTCCGTCATCTTTGGTTTCTTCACGAATATATTTCCCATTTTTCTAAATCTTTTAGCCAAACAGATAAAAATCCAAGTACAAATGATACGTAATTCCAAGAATGGAAATTCTCTCTGCTCGGAATTTCTGATCGATGGAGAAAAGAAGAGACGGAGGTGTCGGGATTTTTAATGGATTTGTTAATCAACCTTACCCCTGTCAATTGAAGAGCCCCAAGCATTAAAAGGCTTCGACAAAAAAAAACTCCTAATTATCCTGTAGCGGCACACTTCGTGTCTCCGAATTGTTCGGTGACTCGGGAGCCGTGTCTCCAAACAATTCGGAGACACGATGTCTGGGAGTGCTGCTCAGGTTTTTTTTTTCATTTTTTTTTGTATAAAAGGAAATATCGATCTCCATTATGATAGATCATATGTAAAATTTAAACAACCATTTTTTTCGCAAGGAACAAATGTTAATTGATCCTGGAAATTTCTGCAGTTGAAATTGATTCAATGTTTAAACGGCATCGTTTTGGTCGACGATGACAGCTGGCAGAGAAAAAACTCGCTCTTTTATATGTGTTAGGAAAGAAAATTATTTAATTGATTCTTTTGAAACTTAAATACAAATTTTAATGATCATAAAATTTAGCAAATAAATAAAGACATCAAGAGTGAAACTCCGACTATTTAGCCCTGCTTTCATTTCCCTCTGAATTAGAATAAAATTCTGAGTACTGCTCAAGCGGAGGAATCAGAGACTACCTCGCTCGACCTTCGCCCCACTGTCGCTTGACCGACAGACCCTTCGCTCGAGTGAAGTAGCCTTCTCGCTCGAGCGACGTTTTTATGGCCATACTTAATTTTCCTTTTCTAAGAATTCTACTTGGCCCATACAACCTATTTCGTCCAACACATAAATACTGGCGTCGCTTCTTCTGCTGAAGAGAGGTTGAACACATTATATTCAGGGAAAAGAAAAAGATTACAACAGCAGTGTAGATACTGAACAAATTTTCAATCTTGCTTCTTCGCTGAAAAAGTTCAAAAGCTGATTTTTATAGATACCAAAAGTGGTAAGAACTGCTGCACTGCTAACCGAGATACATACAAATGTTCCCACATAATGAAAAGGTACAAACTTCAGTAAAAGATAGTCATGTAAAGGGGAAAAAATTAAATTGAACCGTGTATCAGCAAAATTTACACCAGCAAATGTGAAGCAGTCTTTTGGTGACGCTGAATAATAACCTACTAAATGAGTAAGGATCAAAAGGCCATCCTATGAACCAGTTTAAAAAATTGACAATAAACATGTCTCATTACTTATTATCCATCAATAGTACAACAGCAAAATATACAAAAAATAAATAAATAAAAATAAAAACTAGAAATCTTTGTCACTTCTCAAAACAGATTTTTGCGTAATCATAAGCTGCAAAAATATTGGCTAATTACCTTATTAAAGAACAATTGAATTTGTTGTAGTTGAGGCTTTCTACTTTGAAGGTGGGGATTCTTTGTACAAATGTCGAACAAATAGAACAGAACAAAAAATAAAAAAATAAACAGTAAACTTGAACAAATTTGAAGGAATAAACAGTCGAAGAACAAATCAAATCTGTCAAAATTTTAATTGCATAATTAAAGAAATCAATCAAATACAGAAATAACCCCTCTCCATATTAGCCTTGAACAAGTAATAAGCCTATTAAAATTACAAAATCCATCTTCAAAATTAACTACTTATCGAATCCCATTCTTCAATATTTTTTTTTTTTTTTGATCTAGTGGATTGCAACTAAGGTCATTCTTCTGAAAATTATATCAAGATTCAAACTTGACAATGAAACCCAATCAAACTCATTATAGATAAATAAATAAAAAAATAGGTTCAAGGAGAATAATCAAGAACATATATACAAATAAGGATACTTGTTGCTGATGTTGAGCAAATTCATGCCTCTGGGTTTTGAGAGAAAGAATGGCTTTATCCACCTCCGTCATCTTTGGTTTCTTCACGAATATATTTCTCATTTTTCTAAATCTTTTAGCCAAACAAAGAAAAATCCTAGTACATATGATATATAATTCCAAGAATGAAAATTCTCTCTGCTCGAAATTTCTGATCGATGGAGAAAAGAAGAGATAGAGGCGTCGAGATTTTTAATGGGCTTGTGAATCAACATTACCCCCTCTAGTCGAAGAGCCCCAAGCATTAAAAGGCTTCGAAAAAAAAAAAACAACTCTGAATTGTGTGGAGCAAGTCGCCGCACAATGCGGAGACACGGCACACTCCGTGTCTCCGAATTGTGAGGAGTCTCCGCACAATCCGGAGACACGAGAAACGGAGACACGGCACATGGATTGTGCGGGGAGCCCGTGTCTCCGCACGACTCCCATGTCTCCGAACAATTTAGAGACACGATGTCTCCGCAACAAGGGTTTTTTTTTTCCAAAAATTATACTTAATTACTTTTTAACCACAAATTAAATACAATTTCACTTTTAGTAATTTAATACAAAAACATTATAAAATATTCGATTCAAAAAAATCTAATTTCATTTTGGGGGCAGCTTTGTCTTTTCTGTCTCAATCAAATCTGATAAATGCGAATCAAGTTCAGCTTCAGTATATAGTTGTATAATTGATTCTATTTCTGAATGTAAAATAATACTTCAATGGAATTGTTGATATTCATATTCATGGTTTTATTATCATTTATTATCGTAAATATTTATTAAGGATTTTATCACATACAGTAAATAATTGTAGGGAATATATAAATTGAGCAATTGTCTACTTACTTTTCTAAAATTCTCGAGAGCCTCTTTATTGACTTTACATAGAATATAACTATTTTTTTTCCATCCATAAAAATACAGTAATGAGAAAAGAGCTATAACTACATAAAGGGAAATTACCAAGTAAAATAAAAACTCATGTAAGAAAATATTTTATCAATCCAGTTAAGTCTAATGTCAAAGGACTACAAAGATACAAAAAACAAAAGAAAGATTAGCTAAAAACATTGCAGTATACACCTTTCCCCACTACTCCATTGCCGGAACCACCTCGGCAACCACTACCATAAGGACTACGAGATCGGCCATAGTCACTACGCCTTTCAAAAGGTTTCCTGGCATCAGCTTCACCAGATGTCCCATGACCACTAGAAATTCCCTCATTTTCGTACGAGTTCCCATTGTTATCTGAGTCTGTATTGTACCCACAACCACCACCATGTCCATGTCGCCTTCTACCACGCCTGGAGCAGATTGAGATTTTTCCTTTCCACTGCTCAACAAAGACAAATTTATGTATAAGGAACCATTAATAGTTAAACAGTAAAAGTGATGATTTGAACATATACAAAGTTGATGGGGATCACCTACCTGGAAAACACCTCCCATCAGTAGGAACCCCTTTACACACAAAATTAAAGAATTTTCAACTTTCGTAAATCATTTAAATTACTATTCAAGAACAATTAATAATGAAGAATCAATTAAACATGTGACCCTGTAGTTAGGCAAACGACAATCAGCTGCATCCAAGGCTACAACTTTAGTGCTAAATCCATCGGCTTTATCATCAGTGGGTGGAGAAACCTCGAAATTTAAAACGAAGTAATCGGGCAACAGTAAGGTTAAACAGGTTTAGGAAATGAAATAATAATTTATTTATTTTCGAAAAAAATACTTTCTGTGCGAAGCTCTCTCAGGCACTAAGCTCCGCATTATGCGGAGTGCGAGCTCCAGATAATACGGAGCTTGCTCTGCATGTGGAGCATGAGCTCCGAATAATTCGGAGCTCGCGGAGCACTCAGTATGCGGAAGCTCCGAATTATTCGGAGCGCGAGCTCGTGGAGCACTCATGCGCTCCGTGAACTCCGAAATTATTCGGTGCTTGCCGCTTCGCAAGCTCCAAATTAGTCGAAGCTTGCAGAGCTCTCTTCATACGGATTTGAATAACAATGCAGAGACACGCATGGCACAGTGCAGAGCTCCGAATAATTTGGAGCTCGCTCTTCGAATTATTCGAAACTTGCGCTCGGCATGCACTCCACATATGCGGAGCTCTCTTCACGCGGATTTGAATAACAATGAAGAGACACACAGGGCACAGCGTGGACACATGGGGCACTCTGTGTCTTCAATGCGGAGACACGACACACTTCATGGCTCTGGGCGCACTTTATGCCGTGTGTTTAAGATGGAGTACGAAGAATAAATAAAACCTTATGAGAAAAAAATATCAAATCTTGAATTCTCTAGCTCTCTCTATTTGCAGAAGAAGGTAGTACTTTGTTTGAATTGTTTGACAGAAATTCATTTTTGTTTTGAATGGAGAAGAAATAAGTTGAAGAAATAATTTGATGAATAATATGTTATTTCTTTAGGATTCATTACAGTTGAGATCGGAAAGACAAAGATATTTGTCAAGGTCGGTTTACAATATAAACAGTCAACAATTGTGGCTATCAATAGAAAAATCACAGCTCAAATATCAAGTAGTGTTGTAGCAAAATCAGATAATGAACATTGAACAACCAATTTAGTGTGAAATAGAGGGTGCAAAAATGAACAGTAAATTTGGCATCCTCTCTTTTAATAGAGTAGTGATTTTAGGAGGTGAAACGAAGTCGAAACATTAAATATTTTAATACCATTTTAAAGTGTTCACGACCTAATTTTTCACGTCATTAATGACACAGGAAATGACGCCCCCCCCGGTAATAACATTACGGTGCATCAAAGTATGTCATTACAAACTAGTATTTCGATAATTTCGATATACTAACTTTAAAAACTCATCAATGATCGTGCACTTGTTAAATCCATAAATCTTCTACACCATCTCGAAGCTCATTTTGAGGACTACATCGTGGATATATCAAATGGTCCAAATGAACATCAAAATAGTTAGTGTACATCAAACATGCGTCTCAAAAAGAGACACTTAACTAGTATTTTCTTTTTTAAAAATTCAATAATTTCATTAACGTGACAAATTTACCCATATAATTTACGTCATGTTATTTTTACTCTATTTCATATATTTATTATTATTATTAATTATTTTAAGTGAGGTATAATGTCAAACATTTTTGAATTGTTACAATCGATCCCCTTTAAAAGAATTTCATCCCCGAAATCACCTAAGGGAAGAATTCTGGGTATTATGCCATCATCTCGTCTTCTCACTCCCACACTTCCTCTTCTATAGCCTCGCTTCTACATGATATTCGAACTAATGGTACTTCTTTATTTCAAAATTTCTTAATGTCTCGCATCAATATTTCATGGTTTTCTCTTCGAAAGTTTAGTCCAGTTGAATATGTGTCAGGGTTTCTGATAAGACATGTGAATGGTTTGAAATGTACTTTGAAGTGCACATGTATGAAATACATCGTGCATTGTTTTCCTTTGTTCGGGTAACTTTAATCTATAGGCCAATTCTCTAACTTTTTCCAAAATCTCAAAAGGGCTACTAAGGCATGGAGTCAATTTGCCTCTTTTCAAGAAACATAGTAATCTCTTGATTGGGGATACTTGAACGAAAACTTTGTCCTCAACTTTAAATTTTAACGGTTGGCATCGTTTATTCCTATAACTTCTTTGTCGATTATGGGCCATTTTTAGCCGTCTTTTAATCCTCTCAATTGCTTAAATCATGTCTGTTATACAAAACTCTAACTGAATATTACAAGTCCAAGAATCTCGAAACCCTATGCAAACGGTTATCTCCACAATACTATTGAACACAAGATCGAAGGCTCAGAATAAGGTACCCTTAACATTAAACACCGTGAAGCCTAGATTTACCCAATAACCCACATGATACACAGTAAATGCAAAGCTGCTTCTATGGACCATAAGAGATCAACGCTACCAACAACACCACCTTATCTTTTCACCTTATTTCACAAAGAAATCTCACTCAAGAAATATATTCAAGAGATCCTCACAGCAAAAGATGAAAAGAGAGAACACAGAGTCTCCTGAAACCCTAGAGAGAACAGAGAGAGAAAAGAAAGAATCGATTAGAAAACCATTCGAATACTACCAAAATATCAAGGCATCGAGATTGGTAACAGCTCATCTAACGGCCCAGAGAAACTAACACTCTCAACAATGAAAGAACAACTAAAGTTGCACAAGCCAAACGCGTTTGGACCGGGTATTGGGCTTGGGCTCACTTCAGCAGAATAATGGGTAATAAGAAATGGGCCGAAGGCCATATCATCATTGCCTAAAGTGGATAGGGCAGGCATCACAGCCTCACAATCTCCACCTTAATGACGTGGTTTACCAGGCAGCTTAATGCTCTCTACAAGTAGATGCCACAGCTTTCATTGATCACTCCTCATAGCATCAAGTTTAGGATTATTGTCTGCACCAATCAAATTACCCAGTATCAATTTTCAACACTTTCAAACAAGACTTAAACTTGGTTAGAGGCAATACATTTGTACCCATATCAGCACGATCAAATTGGGTAGCAATTTTCTCAAGAAGTAAAACATTTTAGAAAAAATGTCTCTTATAAAATGTAACTTATCATCAATATGTTTAGTTCTTTCATGATAAACTGGGTTTTTCCACAAATGTATAGCACTTTGACTGTCAGAATATAATGCAACAGGATTAGACAATTCGTTAGTTTCAAACAACAACCCCTTAAGTCTCAAAGCTTCTTTTATTACCTTAGTTGCAGCAACATATTCAGCCTCAGTAGTAGATAAAGCTACAACATGTTGCAGTTGGGATTTCGAACTGATACAAGTTCCATACAAAGTAAACATATAAGCTGTAGAAGACTTCCTATTATCAATATTTCCAGCAAAATCAGAATCTAGAGATCCTTTAAGCACTACACCATCATTACATAAGCTAAAGCAAAGTCCTAAGTGTGAAGAACCTTTCAAATATCTCAACAGCCATTTTAAAGCAGCCCAATGTTCTAAACCAGAATTAGCCATGAATATGCTAAATGTACTAATAGAATGAGCCTCATCAGGCCTAGTACAAACCATGGTATACATCACAGATCCTATAACATTAGCATAAGGTATCTTCTCCATTTGTTTAATGCCAGATTCATTTACAGGAGACTTATCCTTACTCAATTTAAAATGACTGGCTAGAGGTACATAAACAAATTTTGAATTATGTATAGCAAATCTAGTTACCAATTTTTCAACATAGGCAGTTTACTTCAAAGTCGATAACCTGTTATGCCTTTTCCTAGTTATTTCCATGCCTAAAATTTTCTTAGCATGTCCAAGTTTTTTAATTTCAAATTCAGCACTTAAAGATCTTTTAATCTCATTTATGACATATATGTTATGTCCAATTAGAAGCATATCATCCACATATAAGAGTATAAAAGCAACAATAGCATTTGCATCATCTCTTTTAAAATACAAACAATGATCAAACTCATTTCTTACAAAACCAACAGAAGAAAAAAAGTATCAAATCCTTTGTAGCGTTGTCTTGGAGATTGCTTCAAACTATACAAAGGTCTTTTCAATAAACAAACATGTTCAGTTTTAGATTTATCAATAAAACCAAGTGGTTGTTTCATATAAATCACTTCATCAAGATCACCATGTAAAAATGGGATTTTTACATCTATTTGTTCAAGTTCAAGATTATAATCAGTAACAAGAGCTAACATAACTCTAATAGTAGTATACTTAATCACATGGGAGAAGATTTCATTATAATATATGCCTTCTTTTTGTGTGAATCCTTTTGCAACTAGTCTAGCCTTAAATCATATAGGCATCTTTTCATTATTTCCCTCCTCAATACTAAAAACCCACTTGCAATCAACTAGAGATTTACCTGCAGGTTTAGGAAGTAAAGTCCAAGTTCCATAATCAAAGAGTCCATTTCATAATTTATAGCATCATGCCACTCCTTAGATTGCCGGCTGGAAATAGTCTCTTGATAAGATTTTGGCTCTCTAAAGACTAGGTCTTGATACGAAAGCAAAGCAAAAGATAGGTAATCTAGACCTAACAGGCTCTCTTATATCTCTCCTAACTCTATCTCTAGTCAATTGATAATCATTAACATCACTCACTTGTTCTTCAAAATTCTCTTGCACCTCACCCTCATTTCTAATATCTAACAAATTAATATTTTCAGGTTCAACATCAACTTGTTCAGAATTAACAAGTTCAAATGGCATACCAAGCTCCACATGCAGCTTGGTCTTATCTCTTTCTTTCCCTTCAGGTAGTTTATAAGACTCATTATCTTTCAAACAGTTCATGTTTAACTCATCAAAAGTAATATCCCTACTTGTGATAATCTTAAAACCATTAGACTCTCTACTCTAAAGCCTATAACCTTTAGCCCTATCGGGATAACCCAAGAAAACACATTTCTGGACTCTAGGTTCTAATTCTCCTATATTTTGATGAGAATAAGCTGTACATCCAAAAATTCTCAAATGTAAATAGTTAGGGATTGTTCCAGTCCATTGCTCTTCAGGTGTTTTATCACCTAGAGCACTTGAAGGGGTTCTATTAATAATGTAAGTGGCTGTCATTAAGGCTTCTCCCCATAAGGTTTTAGGTACACCTGAATTAACCAGCATACACCTCACCTTATCTAACAAAGCTCTATTCATCCTCTCAACCACTCCATTTTGTTGAGGAGTATAAGTGTAACATCCCGAATTCTAATAACC
>CAIGRF010159127.1:23284-34348 GCA_903798235.1 Fraxinus ornus
TCAAAGTAAACGCGTTTTCCATTTTTATGTTTTCGGAAACACTTTTTCAAAATGGAAAAAAGAACGCATTTTCAGAAATTTCAAAACAGACACTCAAAACACAAAACACAAAACGAATTCAAAACTCAAAACACAAAACTGAAACTCGAAGAGAACATCCCCTTAGTTTTTCCAATATTAATAGGTAGAGAATCACAACACTTTTTTTAAAACATTTAGTGATGAAGTGACTCATCCAAGTCCTTGTGCTCTACAAAGAATTGCGGACTACTCTGGTAACTTTGAGTAGTGGTATTGCAACTCATAAAATAATTAACTAATGCATGTCCAATAACTATGCAGTATATGTAACACGATAATATTATTATTTTTCTTTACATGGGGACTACTTTATGTTGCTGCAATCAAACATTGGCATTTAAATCAACTTGATGTAAACAATGCTTTTCTACATGGAGATTTACATGAAGAAGTGTACATGCACCTGCCACCAGGATATTCCTCACCTACTGATCCTAGAGTTTGCAAACTCAAAAAGAGTTGTATGGTTTAAAATAGGCTTCAAGACAGTGCTTTTCAAAATTATCATCTTCTTTGATTCAGTTTGGTTTTACTCAAGGCAAGTCCAATTCTTCTTTGTTCATCAAATAAACTTCAAAGAGTTTCATGGCCCTACTGATATATATTGATGATGTTATCGTTGCATCTGATAACCTCGCTGATATAGACATGGTAAAGAAGCATTTGCATGATACTTTCACCATAAAATAATTGGGTGAACTAAAATATATTTGGGGAATTGAAGTAGCTCGATCAGCAAAGAGCATTACTCTATGTCAACGAAAGTATGCGTTGGATATTCTGCAAGACAGTGGTTTTTCTGGTTGTAAACCAGCAGCTTTTCCTATGGAATCTACACTAAAGTTGAGTGAAAATGATTCATCACCTCCTTTATCCAATCCTGCATCCTATAGAAGGCTTGTTGGTTGTCTTTTATACCTTACAATAACTAGGCCTGGCCTAGATTATTCAGTACAAGCATTAAGTCAATTCATGGCTAACCCCAGTAACATACATCTTAGAGTTGTTGAGAGGGTTTTGAGATATATTAAAGCAACACCAGGTCAAGGCATTTTCCTATCTACAACTTCTTCTGTACACCTGAAAGCTTACTCAGATAGTGATTGGGGAGGATGCATTGACACTAGAAGAAGCAATCAACTGTCAGTTGTTCTTCTGCTAAATCTGAATACAGAGCCCTAGCTTCAACCACTTGTGAGCTTCAATGGTTGATCTATCTGCTAGCTGACTTACATATTTCTCATCCTCAAGAAGCTCTACTCTATACTGATAGCAAACCTGCCTCTGATATTGCTTCCAATCCTGTTCATCATGAAAGAACAAAGCACATTCAACTAAATTGTCATCTAGTTCGGGAAAAATTACAAGAACGTCTTATCAAAATCATCTACATCCCTTCCAAGCATCAATTGGCCGATATACTAACTAACCACTTGGTTTTCTCAACTTTCATCATCTCATCCGCAAGATGGAATTGATAAACATCCATTCCCCTCTTGAGAGAGGGGGGGGGTTGGAATTTACAATCTCACATTGAAGCCTTGAAATTGAAGGCTTATGAAGCAAAGGAAAGAAACCGTGTTTGTTCAAACAAATGAACTGGAATTAAGCTGGAAACAGAGCAGCTAGAAGTGGGCTGGAAGAATTGAAACTGAATTAGTTTAGTTGGTTTGTTAGTTAACACACGTGTCTACATTGTAGTGGTTTGTATAAATTCAATTGGTTAGTTTGTTAGATAGAATCTTTTCTTTACTCTATTTATGTCATGGCAATGCATTGTAATGAGCAAGTTTTTCAAATAAAAAACTCATATTGAATTTCTCTCAAGATTTTTTCCTGGTTTTATTGCTTTCTAAATTCCAGATTAAGGAATTTTACTCATTTAGAGATGAAGTGACTCATCCAAGTCCTTGTGCTCCACAAAGCATTGCGGACTGCTCTGGTAACTTTGAGCAGTGGTATTGCAACTGATAAAATAATTAACTAATGCATGTCCAATAACTATGCAATATATGTAATGCGATAGTATTATTTTTCTTTACATGGGGAGAAATGCTAAATTGTGTTGTATATTGTTCAAAATTAAATTGAGAAGAAGTAGAGAGCATTTGGAATGGAAATTACCTCATAAGTGAACCATGTGGCATGCCCTTATACCGGGACTAAATGTCCCTGTATCTTTTGTACCATGCAGCCGCATGGTACAAATTTTCGACCGTTTTGTAGTCATTTTTTACCATTTGATATTTGAACTTGGTGCCTTTTCACTTGTTTTTTAGCACTATTTCGTGCATTTGGACTTGGCCTATATATAGGACATTTGATGTTCAAGGTTTAAAACATGAAAAACAATAGAAGTTCAATTATACATTCTAATCAAAGATCAAAACTTCATATTCAATAATTTTTCATAAGTGTTATTAAGTTTTGGTGAATTACACTTATTGTTTGAATGTTAATTCATTTCAAGGCTTGTTCAATCCTTCAAGCCATTTGTCGAAAAACCTTCAAGCATCAATTTCAATCCGTAAGGGGCAAATATTGTTTGAGGACAGCGTTTACGCGTTCAGACTTTCAGTGATCATTTCATAACAATCAAGTTTGGTACATTGTTCTCAAGTTCGTGATTTGTTGCTGCAATCTTGGTACATTCGTCTCCAACTTCGGTGCAATCATCTTATCAACAATCTCAAACAATATTCTTCAATGGAGAATGAAAGCACGATGACAACAATCAAATTGATGAATCAAGATCTTGTTCGGTTGGATCGTTTCGATGGCACGAATTTCACAAGATGGCAAGATAAACCGAAGTTTCTACTTACAACATTGAAGATCTTCTACATACTTGATCCAAATTGACGCCATTATAAGAACCTACAAATGGAGAAATCGATGCGGTAAGGGCTGAAAGACAAAAACGACAGAAGATGAACTTATATGCCGCGGTAACATTCTGAATGCTCTATCAGACCGGTTATATGATCTCTACACAAATACTTCATCGGCAAAGGAAATATGGAATGCTTTGGAGAATAAATACAAAGCCGAAGAAGAGGGCACAAATAAATTCCTAATGTCGAGGTATTTTGATTTCAAGTTTCTTGAAAATATTCCCTCACTTCCCCAAATTCATGAATTGTAAGTACTTGTGAACAAGTTGAGTCGGTAAAGATTGATATTCCGGAAACTTTCCAAGTGAGGGCTATCATTGCTAAACTTCCCGGAACAAAATAATGTATAGTTCCAAAGATTATTCTTTGGAACAATTCCAAAAATATCTTCGGATTGAAGAGGAATCAAGGGTAAGAGATAAGAATAATAATTCTTATAGAGGCACGTCCAAAGCCAATGCCTTGGAGAAGTCCGAGGCGTCTACTAAAACCAACAAGAGAAAGCCTTCAAGGAACTTCAACAATTTCAAGAAGAAGACCAAAGGTAGTTGTTTTGTATGTGAGAAATTTGGACATTATGCAAAGGAATGTCGATACCGAAAAAAGAACAACACCGAAGGAAAAGTAAACTCCATCAAAGAAGACGACATTGTGGCCACCGTTAGTGAAATCAATGCTATCAAGGGAAAGGTTCCCGGGTGGTGGTACAATTGTACATGTATCATATGATAAGTCATTATTCAAGACTTATTACAAAATTGGAGAACAAGAGATTCAAATGGGTAACGAGGTTAGATCCAAGGTATTTGGAAAAGGAAACGTGGATATTATCTTCACTTCCGGCAAGACGGTTACCTTAACAAATGTACTACATGTTCTTGATATGAATAGGAACTTAGTTAGTGGAAATCTCTTAGGAAAATCGGGTATAAAATGTGTTTATGAATTCGGTAAACTTGTATTATCCCTAAATGAGAAATTTGTTGGTAAATGCTATTCTAGTGAAGGAATGGTCAAACTTTGTACTATTGATAAGTCTTTTAATAATAAAGTTGATTTTGCTTACATTGTTGATTCGTTTTCATTATGGCATGCTAGATTATGTCACATAGGTAAAAGTACTATGAAACGTATGTTAAAATGTGACATGATATCATATAATGAAAATAATGCATATAAATGTAAAACATGTATAGAATCTAAAATGATTAAGAAGCCATATCAAAGTGTTAATAGGACTTCAAGTATTTTAGAATTGATTCATACCAATATATGTGAATTAAATGGAATGTTAACTAGAGGTGGTAATAGGTATTTCAATCCGTAAGGGGCAAATATTGTTTGAAGACAGCGTTTACGCGTTCAGGCTTTCGGTGATCATTTCATAACAATCAAGTTTGGTACATTATTCTCAAGTTCGTGATTTGTTGCTACAATAATCTTGGTACGTTCGTCTCCAACTTCGGTGAAATCATCTTATCAACAAATTGTTGACAATGAGACTTGGGTTGGAAGATCTGTTCTTGTTCCATGTGTGTTTGCATTGATTAAGAAGAAAAAGATCAAAGGTTATCATGACACGTTTAACTGAAAGTTTTGCTATTTGCTCTTCACCTGTTCTTTCTGATGAACACGTTAAGGAAAGTTTTACACCTTCACTCATACTTGACTTTAAAATGATATTCTTGATTTTCTCTATAGAATGAAGATAAAGAATTTAAGATCAATTAGAGTCTAGAGAAGAGTTGCTACCACAAGTTTGTTTGGTCTTGGATTTGTTGGACCAGTAGGCCACTTCTGGTTAGTATTTCTTTGTCAATTGACTATTGGCTTACTCTTTTTGGAGTTTACTATTCATCATCCAGTTGAGTATGGAATATAAGCTGCAGGTGCTGTAGATCCAAAGAGTTTTAGATCAGAAAATCACACATACAGACATAACTTGCACATTGGCCACTTTGGAAATGCCTTATACCCTGAATGCACATAATCACCAAAATATATTTGAATTGCCTTATAATGATGTTCAATATGATATTTTTACATCTGTACACCTGTTGATCATTGTCATTCAGTCAATCAATATAAACAAGTTGTGATATTCACTCTAGAAACAAACCATGTACTCGTGTGATGAAAAACCGAGAAGGAATTTATTCTATATAACTATCCATGTAGAGAATTTAATAAGGAACGTAAAGGGAAATGCTCCAAGGGTAGCCTTGCAGAGTAACATCGTAGATTATTTGTGGACATCTTGTACGATTCTCAAGCATGCAACCATAATTCTATAAACAAGATTATTGATATTCAGACAGAGTAACTTTCCGAATTCCCTATGGCCAAATGGTTATATGATACAACATTTGAACTAACTTTCTTAAATGAATTTTTATACTTGGAGTTGGTGATATTGCCATTTACTTGTATATGTTTAATTTGCAGTGATTTAGTTGCATAGTAGTGGATCAAGAAATTTTGGGCCATTCAATATGTACTCAATTTGCCACCCCACCCCCCATGCCTAACTTTGTTGCCATTTACATACTTATTTCTTCTAAATGTGCGAGACAAGCTGCAAGTGGAACTTCCACCTGAACAACTGTTTGGCTGTTGAACACAAATTGTCATGCGGTATTACATGATAATATTGGAAAGAGTGAAGGGAAATTCAGAAACTTGATCCTAGTCAAATCTCATTTAAAGGAAGAAAAAAATTATAGCACGGCGATGTATGTGTATTTTTCACTACTGAGCTCTGTGTGCATAACTGTGGAAGGTGATGAGGCTCGAGAATGTTGGTCGTGATGATTGGATTAGGTTGATGAATTGTCTGGAAATGTGATGACAATGATCGAAAAATCTACCATTTGAGAACACTGTGGGCAAATGCTATTACTTGATACGTCAATCTAACATATATGGACGGAGATGATTTTCACTTCTCAACAATTAACATGCCTGTGCCACTTTCGTCACTTCTAGAGAGAAATGCAACATTGACCCCACGGGGATCTATAGTAGGCATGTTTTGAGAAAATATAGGGGGCAAATAGTAATCAAATGAACAGTTTAATGGCCCAGAGGCACTTCACTCAATTTTCTGTTATGGCCAGTCACCAAGTCTGTCCAATGGTCTTTTTTCTTTTTATTGCTCAATATTTTGTACTATGAAAAAAAAAAAAAATAGTTGGAATTTTCATGTGTAATAACTATGGAGACACAGAATATCTTCTCTATTGGATGGTTTCTGATCAAGATTTCAGTTTGAGAATTGAGAACGGTCAAGCAATTAGGAGCTGTTCTCTTTGTGTTTCAATTTTGTGTTTTGAATTCATTTTTGGGTTTTGTGTTTTGAGTGTCCATTTTGAGATTGTTGAAAATATGTTCTTTATTGTTTTGAAAACATCCAAAATTCGTTTTGAAATTTTTGGTTTTAAAGAGAACGCGTTTTCACTGTTTTGAAAAATCGAAAACAGAAAACGACCTGAAAACGATAAACAAAACAACCCTTAGTCTTCCATTGTTTTACTTACTGACCATGGTTATTGCATTGTAATTGTAGTACAACTTCTAACATGTCCTCTGTTGATTGAATTTAAGTAATCCATCTTATTGTTACTTTTCAAAAAGATGCTCATGCAAATATTTTGTGACTATCACATTGTTATTAACTGGCATCGCAATAACCATCAATTTGATTATTAAATTCTCGTTTCTAGGATTATGAATGTACGGCTTTTCCCATAACGTTTATGCCCTTGTAAGACATTGCTTAATTTTCCTGCTTTGCAGGTATGAAGGACTTGACCGTTTTATTAGGTTGAGGCTGCAGCTTCGTCCAAATTCCTTTTCTTTTGTTGCTACAGAAGTAGCAGCTGATGGTTTATTCTTTGGGCCTTTCGATTTACTTGTGTTTTTCATTTACATGGGTTTTTCGACTGGGAAAAGTGCTGCTCAGGTGAAGGAAGAGGTGAAGAGAGACTTTCTCCCAGCCTTAATTTTGGAGGGTGGTGTATGGCCAATTGTTCAGGTGGCAAATTTCTGATATATCCTAGTCAGGGATATATCGAAAACATAAAGAATGACATAAAGGATGACTAAACACACACACATGGGAAGTCGGCATTTTTTTATTCAGGCCGGGACCCACGTGCAAATGTGAGGATGGTGTCAACCCATATGTCAAATTTTTGGACACTTTAGCAAAATCCACTTTCGTGGGTCGAGCAACAAGAAAATGCCCCTTGGAAACAATGGTTCAAATCATTTTGAGTTTAAAGAACCAAGGAAAAGGTTAAATTCTAATTTCTTCTACCATACTGTGTTGATTTTTATTTTTATTTTTATTTTTTAATTGTCATCTTTAGTTAAATACATTTCGGAAAAAGATGAATCATTTAGTCTGAGTTGAATTGCCTGCCTGTTTATGGCTTCAAATTTGAAGAAAGATGACATTGAATGTTCTTTAATTTGTACTAATCTTCCTAACAAAAGCCTAGCCAAGAAATATCCTTCATTAATATGATTGATTTCAGTTGCCTTTTTATTCATTTATAGATTCTTTTTCCATTATTCTTTTTAATAATTTAGCCTAATCTTCACGCGCGACCCTGCTGTTTGCCTATATTGGGTGTTTCGTACCCAATGTCCATGTGAAAGTGCCGTTTAAAAGAAATAAATGTATCGTACAGATTAAAACCCGGCTAGGATATAACTACTCTTAACAGGGTTATATGTCAATAGTGCAGTCATCAGCCGATACCTTGTGTTTAGATGGGAACACCAAGGCATTAGACTTTTGTCGACGAGAATCCTTGCAACTAAGCAAGAACCTATCATGCATAGCAACCAGAAAGGAACTTCAGTAAAATAAATCATTATGAGCCTGCAACCCAGCATTTGTAAACTACAGTTTACACACCGCAAATATTAGCCATGTTTTGAGCTGGTCATTAAATAGGCCAGTCGAGCCTACAAGCACAACAATTTTGATGAGCAGTCACTTCATTTTGCACGGGCAGGGGCCAAGATTTTGATGAGCAGTTACTTCATTTTGCTCGGGCAGGGGCCAAATGCTTGATCTCTCAAAGAGCCTGAGCCTTCTTGTTCGATTCCAGACAATGTATCTCCAAGGACTTGGCAACATAGCCTCGTAACTTTGGAATGGGGGTCTCCTCCTCAGGTCGCAGTGACCAGGACGATATTTATACTGTGGTTCTAGAAGCTATACGAAACCAGCTTGCTTCATCTCATCCACTACTGAATTCAATTTCTCCGATAATCCTGCCCTTCGATAGCCAGCAACCAACAAATCGTAAATCGATCTTGTAAACTTGTAAGAACTTTTTATATATTCTAAAAACACGTCTAGCCTATCATGATCTCCCTTTCTGAAATAACAACATATTATTTTTTCAACATCATCTGGGGAGCTAAACAATATCCCGTCTTTTAACATCCTCCCGACCGAGTACTCTACGTCATCCAATCTGTCTGCCTTAGCATACATTCTTATAAAGGAGCTATGTACCACCGAATGAATTTCCAAAACTTGCTCGGATTTTGGGTAAGTTAGTAACTCCTCCATATCTTCTACCGTTCCAAAACTGTGAAAAAATTCCACAACCGTTTTTGCCAACTGTTTATTAATCCTAGAACCCCCTTCTATTATACTTCGCAAAAGCTCTTTCACTTTACCGGAATTTCTCTGCTCGCAGTACACCAGGAGCATATTCTGCAGTGTAGATATATTAGGCATTAATCCCGCTAACATCATTTCTTCGTAATATCTTTCTGCATCACTAAAATTCCGTGATTTGGTACAACTCAATATGAGAAAATCATATGTACGAAGATCTGGGGAGAATCCAGATGCCCTTTTGGATGAATACCAAGCTTCAGTTACCTTCTTGTTCCCCGAGTTTGCATACCACGACATGAAAGCATTGTAAGTATCAGAATCGGGTTTATAGCTCTCTGAGTTCTCCATTATTTCAAATAAGCTTAATGCCGTAAGTAAATTACCTGAAGATAAACATGTGGATATAAGGGCATTAAAGACTGAAGGAGTCGGTTTAAGACCTTGAGTTTCCATTGTAGTAAATATCTGCAATGCCATTGGAAGATTTCGAATACTACCACATAAAGAAATCAATTCAGAGTAACAATCATGATTTTTCTCACTTTGTTCAGTCAATTTCTCCAATCTCCACTGTACAACCTACACATAACAAACAATTAATGTGCATCAATACAAATTCACTTGAGATTCATGAGCATGTGGAGAAGACCTACAAAGATATGCTCACGCAATTACCAGAACAACTTAACTGAACATAATATGACAACATATTCATGTATCGATAAAAGTTTAACAATAATCTTTACATACCTCAGAAAACTATCTGCATATAACATTGTGCAGATGAAACCCACCTTGAAGGATTCTGCCACTATTTCGAGTTGCTTAGTTAATTAAATAGCTTGCTCTTTAAATATATAGTGAATCACTGGCAGCACTACCATCTTATGTTAAACAAGGAAAGCATAAAAAGGAGACAACTTCTTTGTCCTCCACGCCATTCCCTCTGCTTAGTTTATTGCCTCCTTGTATTTGCTCATTCGAAATTACTCTCACAAGAATGCCTACACTTACCCAACCTCCTTCACCCTGGAATAAAGGCGCCCAACCGCAAATCACTACAGTGAAGGATATAACCGTGTTTTTCTAATTCGCATTTACTCCTTTATGAATCATGACAGAATTATTGACAAAAAAGAAGCTCTCTAGCACTAAATAAGCCCTAGCCCTATCCCATAAAAATAATGCTATTTAGCATAGCACCAATTTAGATGGTTACACCTGATATGTTCAATTAAATGAATCATGTGATATTATATTTAAGTAAAACTATTATTTGATGCTATGCAGTTGTCGCCTAGATTGGTGCTAGACACCAGTGGTGCTAGCATTACTCATCCCATAAACCATTTAGAAAAGCCTAACTATCTATCCATTCCTCAAGTCTAAAAAACGTGCCTTTTTAACCTTCTATCAACTTCGAGTCTACAAAGCTCATGGAATTTAGAATCAGAACCATTTCTCCATGACCATATTAAGCACTATAATTTCTGAAACCCATACACTAAGGTAAGCAAAATTTCCAAATTTAGAACTCAAATGCTGCTTATAGTTTTCTTAACAAATTTCGAAAATATTACCACTCTTCAGAGTTATAAAGAACATGAGATCCCATCTACAGGTTAATTGGCAATAGGTGGAGCAGCCAAGAATTAATATGGCATTTTAGGATTCCTTAAATAACCTATAATACTGGACTTTGTACATAAACTGTATCTACTCGCCATCGAATCTCAATTAACCCAGCTAAATGAAACAATCATTTGATCAAATTTCACACTTTCACGATTAGCATCTACCATGTAATTGCATGTACAGAAGAAGAAATTACCAAATTGGCCTTCTGAGAAGATGAGATATTGAGCAATCTAAGGAGGGAAGCCCATGGAAATTCAGGGGCTCTTGAGTTGAATTCAGATTCTAGGGTCGCTTTGATTCTTGAAATTGGCTCTTTCAGAAGTTGCTGGAGAAGAGGGCCATGTGATGATTCAGAAGGCGAAGAAGTGAGATTTCTTTCACTAATTAATCCGATTAATGAATAACTTCTGGTTCGAAATTTTGGGAGAAGAAATCTGCCGCCGCCCGCGATCGCCCACATTTTTTTCTCAACTCGCAACGAATAATGAGTAGTTGGCTGATTTATAGTCCTTCCGTTTAATTACTCATAATCATTCTCATAAAAGGCCATGTGTGGAGGCAAGCCAGGCTCAGCGAGTTTAGGCGAGGTATATACATTAAAAAATGTGGAAATTACACTGTTCCCTACTTTTCAAAATTCATTTTCCAAAATCAGATTTTAAATTTCATTATTCAAAAATCAGATTTTTTTAAATTAGATACAGAATTTTTATATTTAATAAAATATTAATAATATTATCATAAAAATTAATTTATACACTCCCCCTACCCAATCTACCCCAAACCCTAAAATCAATTAATCCAATA
>CAIGRF010159134.1:20263-40886 GCA_903798235.1 Fraxinus ornus
TGAAAGTAGCCAGTCAACTGCCAACTCTAATGACGAGAACTGGAATTCTAACAATTTCCTCTACACATTCAATGGATTTTGGTTCTCGACCATTATAACATCTCTAAATATGGCGTTGTTTGCTGCCTTGTTTACGGCTAATTCAACCAAATGTGACATTCTTGATGGAACATTAGTTGGTACCTTGCCTTTTCTGACAACACAGACTTGAAGAAACTCGAACAAGAAAGATACATCCACCACCATCATCCATGCTAAAGTTTCGCCACTAAAGTTTAACGGCTTATGGTAGTAAGCTCAAATCTTGAGCTCGAAGTTGAGGTATTGATCAACAAGGTATTGGAGATTTTTGTTTGGGATTTCTCTCTGATATCTTTGTGCAGCAGCAAGTTTGTGTTTCTCAATGTCGTAAAGCTCAGGACGGAAACAATGGTAAGGGCCAAGGGCAACTATTGTGGGATGTAAGAATCTGGAGCACTCAGCAATAGAGTTTTTGGAACACTGAAGATACTAACTGGGATTTGTGTGTCTTCCTCAAGTTCTTCTTCTAGGGTTCGACGAATGTAAGCAACCCATCTGCCTTCGTCGATGTTGGAGCCAAATCCCAGGTCGGTGCTGGACCGAAAACTCGAGAGTGTGCTCATATTACGCTTAGAGATAGACGTAGTAATTTTTATTCCAAGTACAGAACATTCACTCGTGTTTTATAGCATGATGAAAACAAGGAAAGTCCCTTAGGGACTGGAATGGCTATTAATAGACAGATATACGAAAGGAGATAGCATGTTTGCCTTGCTTCTACAAAAGAGGTGGCTCATTTCAATAGTATGAATGACACTTGATACTAGTGGTGGCAATCGAGCCGACCGGTTCGTCGGCTTGACCGCTCGGCTCGTACTGTACTGACCCGTCAAAAAATACAAGCCGAGCAGTCACGAGCCGAGCCGCTCGACTTGGCTCGCGAGAGACGAGCTTGTGGGCCGAGCCGAGCTCGCCCACAAGCAACGAGCCGAGCAGAAGCTCAGCTCGTTTTATAACGAGCCACGAGCTCGAGCTCGTGAGCCGGCTCGGTTCGGCTCGTTTGCCACCCCTACTTGATGCAATGATACTATCACCATGTTTGATACTAATTCTTTTAAAATACACTTTTCTCTCTTTTATTTTCAACGACACATTCGATAAAATAATATTAAACGCAAATTCAAAATTTTTTCTTATTTTTTAATTTCATATTTTCCACCAAAACACTATTTAAAATGCATTCTTGAAAGAATAATGTGGCTCAAACGGGGTGTATAGAGTTAAGCCAAATATGCATGTACATACATTCCATCTCGGGTCATTAGGGTCTCAAACTCAGTACGAAGGGAATGTTAGGACGAGTAATTGTGGAGTACTGTAAGTTTTACCTATATTGAGTGAGGTATGAGAGAGTAACATCGTCAACAAAGAGCAATGTCTAGAGGCCAAAGTGGAGTACAAGATTTCGACCCAGATAACCGAGCTCTAGCTAACGCATTAAAAAGATACGTTGACAATGGTGAAGCCAAGATTTAGCAAGTTCACCATTCAAAAATGCATCATGAATATCTATATTATTGCATAGGCACGTTTAACAACTGGACTGAATATCTCGAGATAATCAAGACTATAGATTTGGATAAACCCATAGACAAGAAGATGAGCCTTGTACATATCAGCACAACCATCATATGACAAACCCACAAATGGAATAGAAGGATTGCCAAAATACATTTGGCCTAGAGTGAGTGAGTGACCAATCTTACGTGTAAGTATAGGCTGCAGAAGCCGTAATGGTAGCCTTTGCAAGAGATACATCAGTAGAAGATATTTATGAAGAGAATGAAGCACTAGGGAATAAAGGTGGCCAAGCAGACATGAGAAAGAAGGGACAATTAAGCTTAAATAATCAAAGGTAAATTTGACAAGTAGAAGACAAAGATGAACTTTGTTACACCTCACCTCCGAGACTCAAGTCAAAGTGTCATGTAGCAAACCACGTGGATGGAAAAGTCAACAAAGACCCAATGGTCAAAAGTGAAGAAATCATATGAATGGCTGAAGCTAGTAAGTCGAATCACTATTTAAACGGTTGAAGTGCGTAATCTAAAGCATTGTATAAAAGATGGAAGAAGTGGAAGCTCTTCATGAGAAGAACCTTCCTCTGAGGCCCCTAATCTACCTGAAGCTCATGAAACTGAAGTTGTCTCTTACAAGATCTTTAGACAATTTTTAGGAATGATTGATGTAACGTTTATCATAAAGAATGTCAGGCGTGTCAGCATATTGTTTAGGGTGGCTGACTCATGTCAATGTATTTATTGTATGATAGATAGTGATGTGAAACCTCAGTCAAGGAGATGATACCACATGGTTCTGATCCAACGGACACCACGTCGATTAAAGCACAATAAATAGAACCTCTTTGTAACTGAAATAGGGTTGGATTATTGGATTTTAGACTCTTGAACCCTTGATAATATATGATATTGCAAAATTCTATACATATCTTCTAGGTTTTCTCCATATACATTATTTGATCTTTTTATGGGTTACCTTGGTATTCAATCGATGATTGTTATTAGCGCAATCATCTTCGTTCCACCCATCGATACTTGAACACTTGTGTCTCACATCGTGAAGCATCTCCTGCATTCACATTCATCTTGCTTCTCATCGGCGCTCCGATCAAAACACGCCAGAATTTGTTTGAGTTGGCATGAGGGGGCCTAACATCTGTTGTCCACATAAGCGTCATGTTTTTCAAGGTTAACACACTCAATGATGAAGAGGTTGAGGCAAAAGGATAAATAGATTCATGGTATAACACAACGATGGAGATATATTCAGCCATTTCTGATATTAAGACAACATATTAGAGAAATGATGATATTATCCATACTAATGGGATTGAAAATTCAAAATTTTAGTTCTAAACAGAGTTGCAACTGTGGAATTGAGCTGAAGTAAGTAGTGAATAGTCTCACTTCTGAATTTAGAAGATATGTCTAGGAAATGTGAGTACAATCATCAAATACATGACACGATTACAAAATTGATAGGGATAGGTTCCCAAAAAATTGTAATACACCAATTCAAAAGGTTTTATTCATCAGCTAGATTTACAATGGGAAAGTCTATAACCTTTTTTGAAAATAAAACTGCATCATTGGTGGAAATAGACAACACTCTAAAGGACAAACAAGATATAGAGTGAACTTCTCTATTCAAGAAAAAAATCTTGCAGAAACTTGTAAAGACCATGATCAATTGACCCTTCAAGAAGTACCTTCTTCAAATCCTTCACCACAAAAAAAAAAAAAAAAACAATAGACGGAACTCGAGAAAAAAAATATTATCAATCCAGAAATTGGTAAAAAGCAACTGAGCATGAAGAACATTGTTCTGTGGACACGAAAAAAGTTTGATTTTAAGGAAGTTTGGCCAACATTTAGAAATAGAAAGTACTTGCTATTTCCAACTACCAAATGGGTTAGAGTGCTGGGAAATTTGCAGCTTCAGGACTAAGATGGCGAATGGCTCCAAAATCCAAGCACTCACGGTATTATTGCCAAGAACAGATGGAGTTACGAACAGACATTGAGTAAGCAGTAGAACTATAACTAACTCTGATATCAATTTAACGTAGTAAGACTGGATTTACCACATACCTAGCATTGTGTTTAGTTCATTGACTTACCGCCGAATTCTAAAAATTGGGTCTTGCATGCCTCGACCACCAAGATTGATAAAATAGATAATGGAAGGAAATTAATGATAAAGAAATGAGGTAAAGTCTTGTACTTATGGTTTGTGTTTACATCGCATAATTTATACATAAAACCTAGATCTATACATGGCAAATAAATCTGTAATGGAAACAGAATAAATCTATAATGGAAATAAAATAATTTGATGATGTGTTGGCTGCTGAAATTGGTAGGTGCTGTAATACTCCCCCTCAAGTTGTAGCATGGAGATCCGTAATGCCCAACTTGGTGCGATAGAAGGTGAATAATTGACGTCCCAATGGCTTAGTGAGAATATTAGCTTGTTGTTGAGCGGTTGGAATATAGGAGGTAGTAATAAGACCAAATGTAATTTTCTTACGAACGAAATGACAATCTAATTCAATGTGTTTTGTTCGTTCATGAAAAATCGGATTGCGAGCAATATGGATGGCAACATGATTGTCACAATGAAGAAAAATAGGTTGTAGATGAAGCACAGTAAGTTCATGTAGAAGGAGATGAAGCCAGACAAGCTCACAAGTAGTAGTGGCCATCGCACGATATTCAGCTTTAGCAAAGGAACAAGAGACACTGGTTTGTTTCTTAGTACGCCAAGAGATGGGGCTATCACCTAGCTTGATGATGAAACCAGTTGTAGAACGGCGTGTGAGCAAACAACTAGCCCAATTAGAATCACGGAAGGTAGATATTTGAAAGCTACAGTTGGATGAGAAGAAGAGGCCATAACCAGGAGTAGTTTTTAAATAACGGAGCAAGCGGTGAGCACCGAAAGATGTGGTATGTGAGGAGTGTGCATGAACTAACTTAGAATGTTGACAACAAATGTTATGTCCTGAAGGGAGATAGTCAATAGATCAAACGACCGATTAATCGACGATATGAGCTGGGATCATCCAAAAGCTCTCCATCCGAGGCATTAAGTTTGCAATGTTGTTCCACGGGAAAATAAGCAGGGCGAGAATCAAGTTGGCCAGAGTTAGAGGGAATGTCCAAAGTATATTTCCGCTGATTGATGAAGACGCCTTTAGGGGATCGAACAACTTCAATTCGGAGGAAATATTTGAGATCACCAAGATCTTTGATTTTGAAGGTCTGAGCGAGATGCCGTTTCATGGAATTGATGGCTGAGATGTCATTACCGGCAACCAGAATATCATCAACATATATAAGAATAACAGTAATGATGGAACCATTGGACTTGGTGAACTGACTGTGATCAGCTGCAGATTGACTAAAACCTACAAGAATAAGTATATGAGAAAGTTTCGAGTACCATTGACGTGAGGCCTATTTGAGGTCATATAAGGATTTATGGAGGCGGCATACGCGTGTCTCCCCCTGACCACAATAGCCTGGAGGAAGTCGCACGTACACTTCCTTATCAAGATCACCATGGAGGAAAGCATTATGAACATCTAATAGCTGAAGAATCCAATGTTTGGCGACAGCTATAGCAAGGAGACAGGGAACGGTAACAAGCTTAGCCATAGGAACAAAGGTGTCATTATAATCAAGCCCTTCCACTTGAGTGAAACCCTTAGCAACCAAACAAGCTTTATAATGTTCAATGGAACCATCTGCATTGAATTTTGTTTTATAAACCCATTTGCAACCAATGGCCTTTTTACCAGAAGGAAGGTGTTCGAAGGTCCATGTGTTATTTGATTCTAGGGCTTGAGTTTCAGAAGCCATAGCTTGTTGCCAATGAGGCTCAAGAATGGTTTGTGAGTAATGTACAGGGTCCTGATCATGTTTTGAAATAGAAGATAGGAAAGCAAAATGTTTTGGACTAAATAAACGATAAGAGAGAAAATTAGGTAGAGAGTGAACCGTACCTGAGAAAGACTGAGAATTGGATGACAAACGTGGTCCTTCTAGAGGTAGATCTAAGCAAATATAATCTTGAAGATATATAGGATGAGTGATAGTGCATCGAGGTCGAGATGGTTGGGACATGGGACTGGTTGACGATACAGGGATAATTGGATGGTTGGGGGAACTAACATCAGCTAGCTGTGAAGATTCGTGTTGTTCAATGGCGAGCGAGGGTGAAGTATAGGATGGGGTGGGGATGGTGTAGGGTATATCGATCAATTGTGGTTGATTTGTTATGGTGGGTGGTGATGTAAGATCATCGTGCTGCATGGTATTAGCAAAAGGGAAAACAGATTCCACAAAGCATACATCATGAGATAGAAATATCTTCTTGGTTTGTAAGTCATAGAGACGATAGGTGTGTGAGGTTTGGGAATAGCCTAGAAATAAGCATGATGTGTCCCAAGGGGAAAACTTATCTCTATGAACCTGTAAAGTGTGTGCATAACAAAGACATCCAAAAACACGAAAGTGATGATAGGTGAGTGTTTTGTTGAAAAGTAGTTAGTATGGAGATTTGTTATTGAAGTATGGGGTTGGTATGCAATTAATTAAATATGTAGCAGTGAGGATGCATTCACTCCAGAAGGAAATGTGTAGATGTGCATGAAAGCGAAGACATCGAGCTATATTTAATAGGTGACGATGTTTTCGTTCAGCTATACCATTTTGCTGGGGTGTCTCAACACAAGTTCATTCTTGGATGATGCCACGGTCAAGGAAGAATTTTTGTATGCGATGAGAAAGGAATGCTTGGCCATTATCAAATCGAACATGCTTGATGTGTCAGTTAAATTGTGTGTGAACCATTTTAATAAAGGCGGTAAGGCAGGTAAATGCGTCAGATTTAAAACACATGAGGTATACCCATGTAACACGTGAAAAATCATCGACAATGGTAAGAAAATAGTGTGCACCAGTAAGAGATGGTGTGGAATATCCTCCCCAAATATTACAATAAATGCGGTTAAAAATAAAAGTACTTTTATTTTCTACTAACTTGAAAGGGAGGCGTGTGTGTTTGCCTCGAATACAACTATCACAATGAATGATTTTATTCAAATTACATAGAAGTTTTGGAATGCAAGAGTGCGAAGGATGACCTAAATGAAGGTACCATAGGTCAAGAGTTTTTGTTGGCTTGTTCGTGATTTGAAGTATTGTTGGAGTAATAAAATGCTTAAGATGGTAGAGGCCTTCACATTCTTCACCCATCCCAATCAGCTTCCTCGTGTGTTGGTCCTGAAATAAACAAATGGAAGGAAAAAAATGACAGTACAATTTGACGATTTAGTGAACTGACTGATAGAAATTAAATTGTAATTAAAATTAGGGACAAATAGAACATTATGAAGACACAAGTTAAGAAAAATTGGAATGTGGCCCATATGTGTAACTTGGGCCTTGTAACCCGTGGGCAACGTAAGAAATTGAGAATGGGCCGAAACATTTTTGGCCCATTTTAAATTAAATAGGGAAGAGACATGGGCCGAAGCCTCACTATCAATTACCCAACCCATGTTTTTAATTGAAGATGAATACTTTGAGAAGAGGTTACAAGAGAAATGGACGACGGGAGCGACAGAGGTACCATAGGTGCTGGGTTGTAGGAGCTCCATTAATTGTCGGTAGTGCTCGTTAGATAGGCCAGGGATTGCACTCGAGGAGGAAGAAATTAAATCATTGGACACCAAGTTCGCTGTGTTGGATCGCTGATTGACCGTGCCGTGGTTGGTGCAGATAGGTTGCTTCGGTTTGGTGGTGTTCCAGCGGGGAGGGTAGCCAATGACTTCAAAACACGAGGACTCCCGATGACCATCCCTTCCACATTTTGAGCATTTTCTAACATTATGGGGGTGAGGTACGTTGGTGGTTGGTTGGGAACTAAGTGCGTCCGACCGCCATGGCATAATTTTTCGAAGTAGGTAAAAGGGGAACCTACAGTAGCCGCTGGGTTTCTTCTTGATGTATGGAGGTGTATGCTTTGGCAATTGTGGGTAGTGGATCCATGGCGAGAATTTGGCTGCGAATGTTGGAGAAGGTATCATTGAGGCCCACGAGGAATTGAAAGAGCCGTTCGGTATTAGAGTTCTCTTCAGTCCTTTTGCGAGCTTCGTAGGTACAAGGATTGGGATCAATTAGGGCAGTGATTTCATCCCACATTCTTTTGATTGTGTTGACGTATGTCGTGACATACATATTGTTTTGTTTGAGGTTGGCCAGATCTCGTTGGAGACGATAGAGATGGGGGTGAATACTTTGGGAAAAACGATTGTCAAGATCAGCCCAAACATCAGATGGTTTGGTGCAATAGATTAAACTCTATCGGAGGTGTTTGTCGATAGAATTTAAAAGCCAAGAAAGAACCATGTCACAACAACGATCCCAAAGCTTCATAATTTTAGTATCAGACGGTTTCTTTAGAGTGCCATCGACGAAAATGAATTTGTTTTTGGTATTGAGTGCCATTACGCATCGAACGCTTCCAGGCGGTATAGTTTTCTCCATTAAGGAGGTCACGAACTAGAATAGCCCCCAGGGTTATCAGCAGGGGTCAAGAAGTAAGGGGATGTGAGATCGTTCATTAATTTTGAAGGTGTACGATTAGGCATGGTGGTGACTTGTTTTCACCGTTTGCAGACTTTAGAAAATTCAGAGGAGGCCACAAGAGGGGAGTTGCTCTGATACCATGATAAAATAGATAATGGAAGGAGATTAACGATGAAGAAAGGAGGTAAACTCTTGTACTTACGGTTTGTGTTTACATCGCATAATTTATACATAAAACCTAGATCTATACATGGCAAATAAATTTGTAATGGAAACAGAATAAATCTATAATAGAAACAAAATATTTTGATGATGTGTTGGTTGCTGAAATTGGTAGGTGCTGTAATAAAGATGTCCAGCTTGATTGTTAAAGTAGAACTAGTACCATTGCCAGTGTCCAAAAGGACCAACACCACTATGATTAGAGTTTTGTGGTCGATAAAAGTTCCCTAAGGAAATATTGTGAGGTTGTTCCTCATAATTATTATTGAAGTAATTAAATAAGTCTATTGTTTTCAATTAAAGATCAAACTTCTGTGATCTGGTTATTCCTTGACGAAAAAATATTCAGAAATGTTTTGTAAGAGATTGATCTAACACTTCAATCTAATAACAACAATAATTTGTTGTATGATAATAGCAGCTAGGCTCATTCTTCTCTGATGCCAAAAGAAGAAGAATTAGACGATGAAAAAGAAAACAAAAAGAAGGTGAAGAGTATTCATATACATAACCTGATTGTCTGCTTTATCTGTGGCTGTCTTTCTGTGTCATCGTGAGTGAAGCAGAGAGAAATTTTTTATCATATGATATATGAACATAAAGGGCATCAATATTTACATAAACAAGCAGCCTAAATAAATACTTCTGCCAAAATTGGAATTGCCAGACGCATTTTCAAAATTAATTTGCGAAGACAGCACAGGAAAAATGTCAAACACAAAAAAAGAGATTTTACTTGAGAAAAATGACACAGCAAAATGAAGAAAACAAACCGGAGTGGGGACATAGTCATAGCTTCTGACAAGAGGTATTATCCTTTAAAAACTTCAGCAACAATGATAACTGTAGAGCCAAAATACCAATGAAAGCAGATTTACAGAATCACGAAGAACATCCAATAAGCCAAGAACACCAAGAAATCGATTATTATTTGGGCTCAGAAAACAAAATACATTGTACCTTTCTGTACAAGGAAACAACCACAAAGATACCAACAAACCCAAAAGAAATCTCACAACATAACTACTCAATGGTTCAAGATTACACAACCAATCTAACTCAACGCAACTCTCAATCGAAAAACCACAAAGACTACAATCACAAAGATTGATGATAAAAATCAGAAGTTTTAATCTATTTACACAGAATCTAAAGATAGAATCAAGAGAAGAAAACAGTGAAAGAAAAGAACCCAGAAGCTTCTCACACACGAAGCAGGAGCGGAAAAAAATTAGGGCTCAAGTGACCATTAAAATGGTATATATACATTTCACAGTCACCTTAGATCAACCATGAAATCAAGGGTCCAGAGTAGCACAAGTGGCTATAGATGAGTCTGGGTTTTGGGCCGGATTCCTTGAGTTATTAGGTAATGCTTATTTGGCTGAAATAATATTTCTAGCAATTGGGACAAGCCCGTTTCATCATCGCCTAGATGTTTTAGAACCAATTGACAAAAATGACATCACAATCCAACAAATCTCCCCCATTGATGCCAATGTTATAAACAACCAAAAAGAACCATACCTGTTGAAAACACAAAGTTTAACTAGTATCAATTCTTAAAATTTGCAAACAAGATTTAAATTTGTTTAGAGAAAGTACCTTTGTTCCCATATCAGTGGGATTAAATTGTGTAGGGATTTTCTCAAGCAATAAAGACTCTTTTTGAACTATATCTCTAATGAAATGCATCCTAACACCTATATGTTTAGTCCTATCATGAGAAACTTAGTTTTTACACGAATGAATGACATTTACAATAAACAACAATAGGATTATGCAATTCATTTAATTCACACAACAAGCCTTTAAGTTATAAAGACTCTTTAATAGCTTCGGTAGCAGCTACATACTCAACCTCAATAGTAAATAAGACAACAATAGACTGCAATTGAGACTTCCAACTAATGTAAGTTCCACACAAAGTAAACATATATGTGGATTCTAATTATCCTTATTACTAGCATGATTAGAATCAACATATCCTCTTAACACAACTCCCTCTTTACAAAATTTAAAATGCAAACCTAAATCTATAGAACATTTCAAGTATCTTAAAAGCCATTTTAAAGTAGTCCAATGTTCAGGACCCGGGTTTGCCATAAACCTACTCAAAATGCTAATAGCATATGTAACATCAGGTCTAGTACACACCATAGTATACATAACAGACCCAATAACATTAATATAAGGCACTTTTTGCATGTATTTGATATCATATTCATCATGTGGACATTGTTCTTTACTCAACTTAAAATGACAAGCAAGAGGCAAAGCAACAGGCTTAGAATTATGCATAGCAAACTTGGACAATACCTTTTTCACATAGTCAAATTGTGTAAAAAGAAGAGATTGTTGTGAGCTATTTCTTTTAATATCTATTCCTAGTATTCTCCTAGCATGTCCTAAGTCTTTCATTTAAAATTCAGCACATAAAGCATTTTTTATGTTATTTATATCACTCATTTTATGTCCAATCAACATCATATCATCAACATACAAAAGAAGATAAACAATCACAACATTACTATCATTTCTTTTAAAATAAAGATAACAATTAAAGGCACTTCTTATAAAACCAATAGATGACACAAAATTGTCAAATCTTTTATACCATTACCTATGTGATTGTTTCAAACCATACAAAGATCAATTTAAAAGACAAACATGATTAGGTATTTTAGAATCAATGAAACTTTGAGGTTGAACCATATAAATTGTTTCATCCCAGTCACCATGCAAGAAGGCAATTTTAACATCCATTTGTTCAAGTTCTAAATCATATTGAAAAACCAAGGCAAGTATGACTCTTATATTAGTGTATTTAACAATAGGAGAGAAAATTGCATTGTAATCAATACCAGATTTTTGTATAAACCCTTTTGCAACTAGTCTAGCTTTAAACCTAAGAGGCTGTTTAGAAGAATTTCCCTTCTTAATGCTATAAACCCACTTACAGTCTACTAAAGACTTATTCTCAGGTTTAGGAACTAACTTTCAAGTATTATTCTTCACTAGGGACTTCATTTCTTTTTCCTTGGCACCTAGCCACTCATCATATTGTTGACAACTTAAAGCCTCTTCATAACATTTAGGCTCTTTAAAAGCTAAGTCTTGATATGGCAAAACAGCAAATGATTAATAATTGCTCATCATAACTGGTTTCCTTATCTCCCTCCTAGTACTATCACGGGCAAGTTGATTATCACTCAAAGATCAATTAATTCATTTACTAAGTCATGTTCACTACTTCAATAGGTTCCTGTGAACCAGTAACACCGTCACTCTCCTCACCAATTTCATTCTCAACTTGTTCCTCATCAACAAGTTCAGAAGAGTAGCCTAATTTCACTTGCATTCTAGTCTCCTCATCCTTTTCACCATCAGGAACACTACTAGAGATTTTCTTACTCAAACAAAGCATATCAACTTCATTAAAGTCACATTCTTACTGGTTATCATTTTAAAAACCTTTTCATTTCTAGCCCAAAGTCGGTATCCTTTAACTCCTTCAGGATACCACATGAAAAAACATTTCTGAGATCTAGGCTCCAATTTGCCTAGACTTTGGTGAGAATATGCAGCACACCCAAAAGGTCTCAAAATAGTATAATCAGATATTTTCCTAACCATACCTCTTCAGGTGTCTTTCCATCTAAAGCACTAGAAGGAGTCATAATCACAATATACACAGCTGTCATAACAGCCTCACCCCAATGGATTTTAGGAACTCCTGAACTAATCATCATACATCTAACCTTATCCAAAATAGTCGTATTCATTCTTTTAGTAACTCCATTTTCCAAGGAGTATAAGTAATAGTTTTATGCCTGAGGATCCCATCATCTTTACAAAGTTGATCAAATTCAGAATTACAGAACTCCAGACCATTGTATGTTCTTAAAACTTTGATCTTTGATCTATTTGATTTTCAATTAAAGTTTTCCAATTTTTAAACTTTTCTAAAGTATCTGATTTTTGTTTCAAAAGATAAATCCTAACTTTTTTTGAAAAATCATCAATAAGTGATAAAACATATCTATTACCACCTTGAATGGTAGTAGATGATGGACCTCACAAGTTAGAATGAATATACTCAATGATAGATGCAATCTTATGCTGTCCAGTATTAAAATGAAGCCTATGTTGTTTTCTTAAGGTACAATACTCACAAAAAGGATCCTTAGAAATCGCATCATTACCAAATACTCATTTCCTATTCAAAATATGTAGGCCCTTCTCACTCACATGTGCAAGCCTATTATGCCATTTCAGGGTAGCATCAATCTCGGCACTAGAAGACTCAACATTTGAACTATATTAGCTCTAGTGACATATATACCATTCCTCTTGGTACCTTTGAAAATAACTAAGGAATCTTTAATTACTTTCAAAAAATCATCTCCAATCGTGCCTTGCAGGCCTATGTCATCTAGATTACCCATATAAATCAAGTTCCTATTCAAATCAGGAACATACCTTACTCTTTCTAAAGTAAAGATATATCCATTGTCAAATCTCAAACTCACACTACCAATTCCTTTATTACTGCAAGCTACATTGTTACCCATAACCATCTCTCCACCATCAAGATCCTTAAAGTTTTCTAACTAAGGTCTTCTGGAGCTCATATGGAAATTACACCCTGAATCCAGAATCTATTCACTATTCTAATCATTGTTATCTACATAATGTATAGTATTCAAATCAGAAATGGGTTCTGTCACCACATACACATCAACAGTTCTCTAATCTAGGGGTTCAACTACATTCCCCTCATCCATTTCTCTCTTTGTTCATTCTTCTTCTTATAACAGTCTTTTATAAAGTGTCATGTCTTCCTACACCATAACAATTCCTATTTCTACTTCAATACTTTGATCTAAAACTTCCTTCCCCATTCTTCTTAGAATTTTATTTTCGTGTTGACTATGACCATTTACTTGCCTAGACATAGATCTCCCCCTCACAGATAAACTCTCAAATTCCTTCCCGATCCTATCAATGTTAAGCTCTAATTCCTTACTTCTTAAAGAATTCACAATTTCGGGAGTTAATGTATCTCTACCACACTTAATAGCAGACTTAACATCCTTATATACACCAGGTATAGCATTTAGAAGGATAACAACCTTATATTCTTCAGAAACTTTATCTTCGGCATTAGTAATATCTTGAACCAATTTATTAAAAGTATCAAAATTATCATCTAAATCTTTAGACATATCAATCTTAAAGGTAAAGAACTTTTCTAGAAGGAAGAGTTTATTAGGCGGACTCTTAAACATATATTGTTCTTCTAATTTGTCCCACAAAGCCTTAGCATTATCAAGTTTTCCAATTTTTCTCAACACTTGATCAGACAAATGAAGAATTATAGAGGTATAAGCAAGTTCATCAGATTCAAATTTTTTTTTATCATCAGTCATAGTAGCAAGAAATTCGTCAGTTATAGCCTTAGAGACTTTCTGTTGAACTAAGAGCCCTTTCATTTTTTGCTGCCAAATGAAAAAAATCCCAGTTTCCATTAAAAACTTAAAGTTCAAACATAGTAGTTGTCATTTTAAGTTTTTAACCAACACAAGAAAGGACTTGAGGTCACAGTTTGACAAAAAAAAACAAAAAACAAAGACTAGATATTTCAGAGCCAATTAAAAAATGTCACACAACCCTCAGTGTCGCACAAAAAAAAACTAGGGATGAAATATCAGTTCAACACACCAGACTAACAACACAGTGAAAAATTAAAGTGAAATGCAGCAGTGATTATACGCGGAACATTACCCTTAGTGAAAAAGCACAAAGTTAGCAAAGAGATTAAAAACCAACTAACAGTCACAGTAATTTACCAATTTATGCCGCAGTATATTAAACAAATTAATATTTAAATTCCTCCAATTTCTGATGTTAGAATCCACTAGGATTCTATGAGGTTCACGACCCCAGGTCTAGGCTCAATTCTCAATCACCAAAAAGTTAGAAGAATTTACAAGGAAACATGGGGAAAATTCAAAGTACTCAAGATCAAATAACAAGATAATAAATGGGGTTTAGAAAATGTCACCAAGCTGGTTCTTCTAACCAGCACCAAGAAGAAAATTCCAGGAACTCTGTAGGACCACCAGCTCGAAGCCCAATCTCTAAGCCTGTTCACTGAGAACCAGTTTCCCAACAAGAGAACACAAACATAAAAGAGATCGGTGAAGAACAAGTTGTGAAATTTATTTTCACACCCTGCACCACCAATCGAAGAACCAGAGAGCCACCAAGAAGGCTCTAATACCACTTGTAGAGCCAAAATACCAATGAAAGTAGATTTACTGAATCACGAAGAACATCCAATAAACCAAGAACACTAAGGAATCAATTATTATTTGGGCTCGGAATACAAAACATGTTGTACCCTTTTGTACAAGGAAACAGCCACAAAGACACCAACAAACCCTAAAGAAGTCGCACAATATAGCTACTCAATGGTTCAAGATTGCACAGCCAATCTAACTCAGCTCAACTCTCAATCAAAAAACCACAAAGACCTCAATCACAAAAATTGATGATTAAAACCAGAAGTTTTAATCTATTCATACAGAATCTAAACAGAGAATCAAGAGAAGAAAACCACGAAAGAAAAGAACCCGGAAGCTTCTCATGATAAAGCAGGAACAGAAAAAAATTGTGGCTCAAATGACCATTCAGCTGGTATATATACACTTCACAGTCACCGTAGATCAACTATGAAATCAATGGTCTAGAGCAGCACACACGGCGATAGATTGGGATAGGTTTTGGGCTGATTTCCTTGAGTTATTGGGCAATGCTTATTTGGTTGAAATATTATTTCCAGCAATTGGGCCATGCCCATTTCATCATCGCCCAAATGTTTTAGATGCAATTGACAAGAATGGCATCACAATCCAACAATAACAGCTGAAAGTGAACATGCGACTATGCAGATCCCAAGGCAAGTCATGCATAAACCATGTGCGCCCAAAGGACCGAGAGCCATTAACCGAAAAATGTGTGGATGAGGCCTACACACACGTATAAAATGGTGATAGTTGGCAATACAATCTCTATGTCCCCTCTTAAAATGCATGAACAAAGCAAAGCCAAGAGCCCTTCAATAGCTTCGTCAATTAAGACGCACAGCATACAAAGTTCTAGATTCAATATAAATAACGAAATCGAAGTTGAGGGTCTATTTGTTAGCCCTCGAAGGGCCAATCCATGAATTAAGTTTATTACACGCGAAATGAAGACACCGAAATGAAGACAATAACGACTCGTGTAAAAGTTGCGAACCATCCCCCATATCCAAGCTGGCTACAGGTGTCCATAAGGACACGTTGACAAAGCGAATAAAGCGTGATTCTGTAACTGAACTAGTTATAATGCGGCTTAAAGAGTCATCGCCTATCACCCTCTCCAAATAACTAGTTTACTCCAATGCTTGAAAAGAAATTTATAAGCACCCTCCTCATTTGAAGGAGGAAGCATGCAATTCAAATATCTCATTCTCAAGTAGTTGTTTTTTCCTCTTGCTCTAGTTAAAGTACCTAGACTAGTGTGTGTTTGGTAATTAACTTTTATATCACATCCTGTCTGTGTGGTAATTATTATTTTTAACCAGATTAAATATTTTTAGATTTTCCTTTACAAACTTTAAATTGATAATCCATCATGTTGTTGCTCTTGAAATAACACTATATTATAATTAATATTCCAAAAGAATATTATTTGCTCCTAAAGAGCATGAATTATAATTTTTCACATTCCAAAATAATATTGACATATTGGTTTTAAAGAAATAATAGTAAAATATAACGTGCCGTCGAAGTAGCACATGATAATTCACATTAATATTATAGTCAGATTTTACTTGCTCTCGAATAGCATAATAATATAAAAATATAACATAAATTATGCTTTTACTTTTGAAAAGTAAATTCTTACATAATTTGTTACTCTAAACAATAATATTTACTCCTGAAGATCTTGATATTATTGTTATTTTGGAATGAAATAGGATTCAGACGTTTAAATATCTCAAAAGAATATTGTTGAATTGTTTGAATCAATTAATACAGATCAATATTCTTAAAGAATATTGTGTTGATCTAAAAGAAGCACAATTTTATATTTATTAATATTTTCGAAATATATTTTGTGCTTTTTTTTCAAGAATTTCTATTTAGATATTTCGATGTAAACGTTGTATTAATCCTAGAGAATTACAACTTTAATTAAATTGCTTCTAAAGAAGCAATAGTTTATTTATATCAATATTTTTGAAAAATATTGTTTTAATATTCTACAAGAGTCAATATTGTGTGATAGAAGTGATAAACTTACCATTACTAGTATTTTGTTCTCCACTACATAAAAGAGAAACCTACAAAATTTTGAATAGTGTTTCTTAATTTGTACACTATACTAAACTCTAATGACCATTTTGATAAATATTGTATTGAACCAAAAGTTCGATAACTCTTTTTTTTTATTGTTTGACATGTCAAATTAGACTATCACTGGATCAATAATAATGCGAAATTAAAAATTAAAATGAACATTTGACGAAGAACCATAAGATTCTTCCATCCAACGAATTCTTATATGATTGTTTTTGAAAATTGGTCATTGATCGCTACTAACTGAAATATGGATTGAAATCTCTATATTTCTGAAAATTAATGAAGGAGATAAATGGGCCCCATCATCTCCACGCTGACCACCTAGAGTTTTTTTTTTTGTATCTAATTGATTTGATATATCTACTAGATAATTGCCTGATAATCGCAATCCAAAATTTGCGAAATATTACTAGATTTTAAATTATGGGTACAATTTTCAGATTACAGAATTAAGACGGCGTCTCTTGTTAATGTTAGTGAGTCTAAATCTCAACTTTTTAATAAGTGTTAGTTGGGATGTTAATAAATGATTTAATCTTATTACTTGTTAAACGCCTTGAATTAATTTAATTGAAAACAACATATTTTCCATTTTCTATTTAGGGAATGTTATTATGCATCATGCCAAGATCAAGTCCTCCCTGTTATAATTAGCGTATGGTCGGAGCTTGATTTCTTTAGCTAATTATTTGATAGTTCAATATATGTACAACTAATCCACCACATTGTACTGAGATAAAAAGTAAAGAATATTGAGAATAGATGTGTAGTTTGAGCCCTTATCCTAGACGGATAATATTTTATAACACAATTTCTTAATTATTAATTTAATTGAATAATTATCTCTGTAGTGCCCCAAATTTTTTTATAAAGTATAATTTAATTTCGTATGCTATCTTTTATTGTTCTGAAAAGCTATGGACTAAGATGGTATATAGCGAATTTCAATTTTAATTGGGTCATATTTTAGATTTTGACCGAGTAATGATAAGTACATGAATATTGGTCTCGTTGAATAGATCGTAATTAATTATGCATTTTAGGCTCGAGAAAAAGTCAATTTGGATTAACAAAACCCAAATTAACAAGGTCGAAAGACTTTGTTTTGCATTGCATTTTGATGAAATTATTTAATGCATACTAAGGTGTGTGCACGTGTAGCTAATGGAGAAAGTGTAGATTTGTTTTTAATATTATTTATTAGCCTTGGTTTTGGGAATGGATAGGAAAGAAAATATTATTGAAAAATAAAGGGGAGAGAGGGAGAGTTAAAAGAAGCCACTTCACGGTAAGGTTAATTGAAGTCAAAATTATATTTTTAAGATCCTTACCCATTCCAACACGTCACCCACTCTCCCGCACGTTTTTCCCACTATGCTTGCATATGTACCTATATGCTTGAGTTGATATAAAAAACACAACAAAGGATATTTTTGCACGTTGCACAAACTGAGGCAGAAGAAAAAAAAAAGTGATTTTTGGCATTTTCATCGTTCGAGAATTTTTTTTTTTTTTTAATCTAACAAGGTAGGAAAAGAGGTACAGTTTATTTATTTCGTTTAAATCTTTTTGTTCATACTAATGAAATTTAAACTTCTGAAAGTTAAAGATATGACATGATGATTTATGATATGATGTTATGGTCATTCTGGTACAAATAATATGATATGATATGAGCTCTTACTGGATTTCTAAAGATATGATGACGGTTACATCGGGTCATTGGTCGGTGGGCGATGGGGTGTAGTCTTTGTGCCGAGATTTTTAAGACTAAAGAAAAATATTTTGGTGTAATGTGTCAAGACCTATTTAATTTCAGCACATGTTTTTGTTTTATTGTCGTGGATATGTTATTTAAGACTTGAACATGTTTGATTAAATTATGCAGTTTCGCATGTTTTATTTTACATCAGTGGACCCAGCATATAATTTATCATCTATTATATACAATAAAATATCTAAATTAATTAAAGAGAATTGTAGTTTAATAACCTGTTCACCGTAGTTGTAGTTACTGTTCATGGAGTAATTTAGCAAATAAAGTTTATGTTAATTATTACGCATATGGTTAATTTCACAAATGGTCACTGAAATTACCTGAAAATTTCAAAACGGTCACTGAAGTTTCAAAANCATAATGTTTTGATTACATACTTTGTTGGAACAAATTACTGTTTGAAATTTATTTTCGGCATTATTATAGTTTTATTATCATATGGATTTTGTTAATCGGAATCTGGAAATAATTTTATTTGGTCAAGATTAATATATGATTTATTATTGGTAAAACTAAAATTTTCATGTTACGATGTTTAAGTGTTTATTTAATTATTGAATGATTTTTTTTTCGTAGCGATTCCAAATTCTTGAAAATTTGGGGTGTTACAGTTTGGTATCATAGCTTTAGGTCTAATTTCCTGTAGACTCATGTATTTTTATAATGTGTGGGAAAAAAATATTGACACCCGTGTCACTATTTAAGATGAACAATGACAAATTAAATGATGCACATGAAAATGACAATTAAATTATTAAAAATAATTTGGGTTGATTAGACAGCACGTAAAAAAAAAAAAAAAAAGCATATCACTGTTCACGGTGAACAGTGACGATCACTGTTCACGGTGAACAAACGGTTAGAAAAAAAAGATATATATAAATTTAATTGTATTTAATTGTTATGTTTATTAAAATCTTATGTGTTTAACCTTAACTTTACGTGGTACTTACTAACTAATAATTTTTCAAGAGATAAATTTAAAGATTGGAGTAAAAGTTTTGTTTATGTTCTTAAATATGTACGAATCTAAATGATCTTTTACACTCAACGACCACCAATCGACCACCATCTGATGACTCTAAGGTATGTAAAGGGATAAGAAGAATTTATTTAATATAGGTATATCATGTCAAACTTAGTATAAGTATGTGACCGTGACTTCATATTAAATTTTTAGGAAATGGCACCACCTACCCTTACGAATTTGATGCGTGATTTATTGCGGGCGGTATAAGAGTTGAGTAGGCAGAATCAAGCACCTCCACCCCAAAATGCGCCGCCACAGCTGAATGCACCCCACTTGTCCCCGGAGCTGTCTCAGTGGTTGAGCAGTTTCAGAGGTACAAACCTTCTACCTTCGACGGTAATTTCGACCCACTGGCTGTCGAAGAATGGATAAGAGGCTTGGAGCGCATATTCTAACACATTACTTGTACGGATGCACAGAAGGTACTATACGCAGAATTCATGTTGATTGGAGCAGCTGGTCACTATTGGGAATCTATCTCACGCACTAGAACTGAAGAGCAGCAGTGTAACCTGACTTGGGAACAATTTAAGGAGGAAGTGATGGCAAAGTACTTTCCACAGGCTTTGAGAGACTTCAAGGAATCTGAGTTTTCTGCAGCTCAGACAGGGAAACAGGTCGCTTACTAATTACAAGAGACACTTTGACCAACTCTCAAGGTATGCTCCGCATTTGGTGGATACAGAAGTTAAGAAGATCAGGAGGTTCGAAAATGGACTGCGATCGGAGTTCGGCATGATCATTATGTATCATCGTTTTACTTCATATCGTGAAATGTTGGAGATGCCTCATGCTATTTCATATCAAAGGACTACATTTCAGCAGTATGCCAAGCAAGGTACAGAGTCGTCTGGAAAAAGAAAGTGGAACGATCAGAGCAAGGACAGACGTAATTGGCAGAATAAAAGACCAAGCATTGTGATTCGTATCGGTGGGACGAGTGAGAGTATTTCCCCTTGTCCTAAATGTAATAAACTCCACA
>CAIGRF010159136.1:6578-20863 GCA_903798235.1 Fraxinus ornus
TCAACTACCACATGAAAACATCTTCTCATTAATAAGTAACTCAATGCTTCATTAAATATGGAAAATTCTTCATTTTTGTATATGAGATTGATTTTTTTTATCCTCCACAAATATTTCAAAAACCAAACAAATCAATGAATAATAGTTTCAAGAATTTCTCCCATTGGATTTGACCATATTGTATTTATATCGAAGAAATAATAATCTATAAAGATAAAATTATTAAGAATTTGTAATGGCTAACCTCTCAAATGGATGATGAATTCAGTAGTAATGTGTTTTTGATCAAAGAATGAAGAAGATGGAGAAGATGTTAGAGTTTGTGAATTGGGAAAAAGAATATGTGGTGAAGTTAATATTTCAAATTGTTTAATTTATTCAATTATAATATATATATAAACAATTTTTATAATATTTAAAGTAAATCATCACATCATCATATTAATTGTATTCAAATCAAACACATCAAACATTAAATGCTCCTCAAAAGGTGTTATTAAGGGTAATTTGGACATTTTGAAGCAAAAAAGTGACATTTTTACTCAAATAAAGTGAAAATGACAATTTTTTTTGGGATTTTCAAATTTGATGATATTTATGAAAATTCCCCAAAATAAATTTGGAGAAAAAAGAGGGTTAATAGTATGGGTTCAAACAGGGCTAAATGATCAAAACGAATAGTAAGTGCTAATAATTCGTTTTGAAACTTGTAATTGAGGCTAGAAATGAAATACTAAAATATAGTGATTGTAGAAGTCGCTAGTGCGACTTTAGTTACAAAAAACAGCACTGTGCGACTTTAGTTACAAAAAACAGCACTGTAGAGGTTTTCTTGGATGAAAACCGTTTCAACCCTCTTCCAAATTCCCGATCCACGCGCCTCTACGGCTTTTCCTCTACCTTCGTTAGAAAACCCTCAAGACCCCTAAATCAATTTCGTTCACTTACTTTGAATTCTCACCCTGAATTCACAGTGCAAGAATCATCACAATGAATTTCCTGGCCAGAGCCAAAATACCATACCATCTTTTGATCACTTCACCTGTACCAAGAAAATGCTTCTTTTTAATTCGCCCTATTTCTTGCTTCCAACAATCCTATCTTTATTCCACAAGAACTAGCACGGATACTATTTCTAATAGTAAACTGAAAATCCAAGAACCCAAGAAATCGAGGACCCAGAAATCTTCAGAATCATCTTTGAGTTGGTCTCAGAGGGTCAAGAAACAAGCAGAGACACTGGCTGTTTGGCCAAGGCCAACTGAGATTCCATATCAAGCAAAGGTTGCTAATTCTGTGAATTTGATTGGCTATGTAAAGACTCCGGTTCGTTTTGAGTCTACCCCTGATGGAAAACACTGGGCTGTAACGGCAATTTCTCAAGAAAATGGTAATGAAAACAAGTCTTTGTTGATTCCGATAGTGTTTGAGAGTGACTTGGCTCATGTTGTGGCTTGCCATGTGAAGGAGAATGATTGTGTTTATGTGGCCGGGCATTTGAGTGTAGACCCTTTGCCGTTGGTGTTGAGTGAGAGTCTTGGTAAGTATCATGTTGTGGTTCAAAATCTTAACTTTGTGGAGGGATTGAAGAGGAATCATTCGAACAAGAAAAAAGGGGTTTCAACGGTAGAGGAACCTGTTAATAAATGGGGCTCTAAGAAAGAGGAGGTGTCAGTTGTTTCAGATGATGGTGATTCTATGGCGGAGGATGACGAAACTCTAAATCGGGCATGGAGAGATGCGTTAGAATATGCGAAAAATTCAAGTTCTTTGGGCATGACGAATGATGGTGGCTCAAGCATTTCGGTTGGGAATTCTCTTGAGCAATCATTGAACAGTGTTTCTAATGCAGCCGCAGCACCGGAAGCTGCTGAATTCGAGGACAACGGGGAGAGAGTATTTGAGAGCGCGTCTATACCAGAAAAAGGTAATGTGAAGAGTGGAGAGATTTCTAGCAAGAAAAGAAATGGAGAGACGAACTTCGATTCCTGGAGGGATCTTGTGAAAAATCCTGACCAGTGGTGGGATTATCGCCAACACAAGTCTAATGGACTGGTTAAAGAAAACTACCCAGATTTTAAGCACAAGGAGAGTGGTGACGGACTCTGGGTCAACAATGCTCCAAAATGGGTATTTCCAGGGCTTGGAAAGTTGGAATTTGATGTTAAGGTTTTTAGAGCAAAGCAAGCGCAAGATGGTCAAGGGCCTGTTCTAAGGAAGTGGGATGGAAAAGGGGATGATTCCTGGAAGAACTTGGTGGAAAATCCTGATAAATGGTGGGACAATAGATCAAACAAGAGGAATCCTAAACAACCTGACTTTAAGCACAAGGAGACAGGTGAAGTACTATGGTTAAACAGCTCACCAGACTGGGCATTGTCTAGGTTGCCACCATTGAGAGATGGTCAAAATTCTGCTGCTGGAAAGAAGAATGATTACACTGGAGGAAATCTATGAGAGATCCTTGAAAGGGGTTCCAACCGATTGGAGAACTTTATAGAGTGGCATCTTTTGTCCTATCGTAGTTTCTGAGGTTTGGAGACATGAATGTTGATGCTCCATAGGCATTGCAGATGTTGAGGGTTTGAGAGATTTGATTCAACAACTGAAAATCAAGATGACAGAGAAGATGTGTCTGAAGTTATAACTGTTTTGGGTTTTCCCTTGTAATACCTGCTGATGTGGTTTAAATTTATTTTGTAGCTCTTTTGCAGATTTTGTTTGAAGTTATGCCCTTATCAAGTACTCCATCAATATTTTCCTTTTTGAAGGATTCATTGAATACATACCATTTATTATGTTTTGGGGAAATTACTTACTGTGTAATCTTTGCTCGTCTAATCCAGCTTGAAGAAGTTGGGTTAGAGGGGATCGTCGTCGACCCTGAATCTTAGGCTACTAAGCCAATATGGCCTCGACTTGTAACACGAGCAAGTTTGTTGATCATATTGGTCGTGCTGCAACCGCATTGCGAGCGCAAGAAGTCATCACGATTGCGAGCGCAAGAAGTCATCACGAGTCAAGTGGCGTGTTTATTTTATACTATGAATGTGAACTTTTGATTGTGCTGATAACCTAACTGCTGTTCAATGTCTGAGTTTTTCATAGAACCACTTCATTTACTTCTGCTTATATGCCACAATAATTGTGTATTAGTAAGTCATTATTTATATGAAATAACAATATCATATTGGACTGAATTTGTATATATGCTTGAATGTCTCGTTTGTGCCAGGACGAAACACAGAGCTATCTAGTTTGTCTAAGGTTTTCGTGTCATGGGTTTGATTGTTATGTTCTTGGACAAAATAAAAATTATGATTTTTGCAATTTCTTCATGCTGGAAACTGTGTTCTACCGTTATTAACTTATGGTGTGCCGCCAAAAATTTTATTCCATTGCCGGGAATCGAACCCGGGTCTCCTGGGTGAAAGCCAGATATCCTAACCGCTGGACGACAATGGAATGTTAGAATGAGTAATAAATTATTATTTTATATTCTATTCGTGATGTCAAAGGATTTCATTGAGCATAGACGTGCTAGAAATTGATAAGTTGAGGATTTGAATGCAAGATAAAATAAGATTGGGAACCACTCATTCGGTACTAAGGCAATAAGTTGGCGACTATTTCTGTAATTATCGTGTTAGGCAACTAATTTCGCAGATAGAACGACTGAACAATTCGTTTCTTAGCATACTGATTTTAGAATAATTTGTACAAACAATTCTCCAACCTTTTTTTTGGTTCTCAACCTTTCGAGTATGTAACGTCGGTCTCCAGTGAATAATTTTCATTGACATTTAAAAGATGAGAAACTCTCTAAAGCAAAAGAGAGGATAACATAATAGCAAACCGGCCCACCTCCTATTATCCCATCAGGTGGGTATTTTGACTGATAGATTCGTGCCTGAAGTGCTACAATGGAGATATTTGAGGAGAAGAATTGGGTTGTCTTAAAAGGGAACATAAGATGTTGCACAAGCATCTTATTCGAAATGTATGTCCCTTAAATTTATCAACTATTAGAATTTAGTCGTAGCCCTTCAGTTTGGTCCACGTTTTCTAAAATTTATTTTTTCTCAAATTCATTATCGAGCACACATTTAGCGGATTCACAACTTTTACCAACTCTTCTACCATACACTTCATCAGTTTTTATCAAAATCTACTAAAAATCATATTTTTAGTAGGGCTTAGGTTTGATCTTTTATATGTTTATGCGCATACTGAAATCTAGCATGTCTTTATGGAATGAAAGTAGTACAAGGAAAACATCAGCACGAAAGATATCTCATAATAGTCTGTCTTTCATTAATCCTAACCATCCCGCTGCAGGTGGTAGTCATTACCTTGCTTCTAAAATTAATGAAGCAAAAGAGATATTGCTTGGAAAGACCAAGAGCAGTGACTGCATTTTAATCTGATTGAAGATTCCCAGCAAATCTTTGACATCTACAGTCAGAACTTAGAAATAAATTTACTCCAGCAAACAAAAATCAAGAATTTTATGGCTTTTCGCCTCTCATGCTCCACTAAGCATCCCCATTGGAGACATACTTGGCTATTTCAACTAACAATTAGCATCAAATCCCAATGGCAGAATCTGCTTTAGTCGATTCATCTTCTCCATTCTCTTTTATTGGAGCTGCATCTACAGTATCGAGTGGACCTTGTGGGTTACCAAAAAGGGTAGAGAATATTTGTTTGTGACATTCATTGCACAGAAAGAAATAGGAGAAGTGACCCTCTTCTGGAAGTCTATGGATGAAGGTATTGGGCAGAACACGAGCAACATAATCAGTCATCGAGGGAGGAACCACCATATCATCCATTCCCTGTTCGATAATGAGAAAAACAGGAGAGTAAAAAAGCAACACTGATTGAATTTGCCAAAGTAGAAAATACAGCCAATCATCAAAGTTTCCAAAAACGCATGCCTACCTGCCATATGTGAATTGGGCCAAGAAACCCAGTCAAGTCACATTCTGCCTCACCATACATGAACTGCAGCCATGGGAAAATGCCTTTACTTTGACATTTCCTCTGAACTTGGAGATCCATGAGGTTGAAACCCCAATTGGACACTTGAAGTATGGCTTCCTCAATAAATGGTTTTGTTTTACCTTGACGAATCGACTCTTCAACATCCCTGTGCCAGAATTCTTCAAAATCTGAGGTTTTAACCAGAGTTATATCCTACATGAATAAAAAGGTGATAAACTTCTTAGGAATAGGAATGTGTCAAAAAGCTTACAGTATTGTATTCTGACATCCATTGATACTAGAAATCGAAATTTAAAAGATGCAGTTTCGGTAGGCCTCCAACAAATTTAACACAAGCAGAAGATTCTTCAAGGTCACTTAATATCATGACAAGAAAGAAAATTATTTCAGCTAAATTTGGTGAGTTCACTCACTGTGAAACATTTTCATGGTTGGCTTGCTTATTTGGCAAACCAGTCTGAAACAAGCTCTTAGCAAGTGCATTTCTTGCCCAGCTACAGTAGTTTGGTTCAGTATGCAAATATGCAAAGCCAAATAGCCTATGAATACATCCTGTGTGGAGATGACAGAAGGAATGAACTTGCCTTTTTCCCTAGTGACAAAGATAACCATTTATTTATTTGTCCATGCTTTCCAGAGAGAAAGGTTTGATGGTAAAGGGAACCAAGAAATTTCGGAAATCTTCGAGCTAGATAGTACAAGAATTTTCTTTTTCGCGTCCAGTTTTTCCAAGTTCCAGACCTCTCTTCTTTAGTCATGCTTGATTCATATGGATTGATCCATGGCGCAAACACGGCTGCACCTGTAAGAGAAATCATTGATGCATCAGAAATGGTACATAATGCAAATAATTCTTAGTTCAATCACACATTACAGTTGTATTAGGTAGCGTACCTACAACTCGATTTGGAATATATTTTAGTGCAGCCCATGCATGCATAGTGCCACTCGAATATCCCAGAACCCAGAATTTTCCCTTTACCCCTACAGCTTCTGCTAAGTATGACATATCCAGAGCTGATGAACTGAGGCTTCTGTTAGGATGAGGATCGCTCTCTCCAAAACCGGGAAGATCATAAGTGATTAATCGAATACCATATTCTTCCAACAAAGACACTTTGACACCCGGTATACCTGTCGCATGGAAATAGTTCAATAGATTATAGCAAGCAAATAGTGTCCGAATTCCCTAGATCGTATCGAGAATTCTCTCAGTACCTGCAAGCCGAGAAGAGAGGAAACCATGTGGGGCGACAAACGAAAATCTAGCTTTGTCAGCTGGAACTCCTACCTCACGATATGCCATGTATCTACCATCCGGAAGCAGCACTCGGACAGCACTCGGAGGATGTATGTACACTTTCTTCACGGTTTGAAGATTACTATAGTATTTATTTTCAGTCAGAGCTGCATATTTGTCCAAAGCAATTGCTTAGGTGACTGCAAATAGGAGCAGTACAAACTACGAAAAACATGACAAATCAAGCAATGCAGATCTTCCTTCCGCAGAAAGTACTAAAATTGACTATTAGACCTTCCTTCCACAGAAAGTAATAAATTGACTATTTTTGGCACTACTTCTGCTTCTTGTTGAAGAGCATAAAATTATTCAAACATGTTTAGAAGTAGCTTCTTAGTCTCAAAAGTAACTTTTGACTTTTCAAAAGTCGTGCCAAGCGGCCTTATATATTTAGCTCTTGTTTGACTCTCATTTTCTAAAACTCATTTTATTCTAAAACTTATTTTCAACTACACATTTCATAACTTTTATCAAAGATTGAAAATCTAATTTTTAACTAAACCAAACATGGGCTTAGTAGTATCTAACACCTATTTATATTCCAAACACTAATTGGTCAGCAAAATACAACATCAGTAAGTAACAGAGTAGGCAAAATTTAAAAAGTAGTTGCACAAGAAACCAAAATTTTCATATTTTAAACCATTACTACCCTCATTTTTCAAAAATAGTACTCCGTCCGTCCATAAAGATAGTCCTAATTTTTCTTCTCGCACAAATTAAGAAAATTTAGTTAATATAGCTGAAATAATAATTTTTTTTTTTCATTTTTCCCAATATACCCATACATTAATACAATTAATATTCAAGGTAATTAAATTATGCACGCAATATTCAAGTTAATTAAATTATTCTTGGTACCAGTCATTGTTTAATGCAAAAATCAAGGCAATTAACATTACAAAGCAATCCAATACAAATACAAATGAATAAATGTCATGGAAGAGGAAATGATTTTTTGGTTTTTAATTTATTGTTCAAACTACAATTGAAGAATCCAGTGATTTATATTTGTGATAAAGAAGCAAGGTATCTTAGGAAACTAATATATTATCTACACTCTCAAATAAACAAGAAAGAAGACTATAATTTGAGAAAAAGAATACAGGATTATTTATATGGGATTCAACGTTTAAAATTACCAGCAAGAGCAAGGATGAAAACGAAGAAAATCACCGACCACGCGTGGACGGGATTGCGATCTTCAGGCAAGAACTCATTGAGAAACCTCAATTTCTCCGAAACCTGGTTTAGCGGTCCTTTAGTTTTCTTTACAATGTAAGAATCCTCAGTTAAAAGTGTCTGTTGCACCACATCCTTACACCCTCTCCCCAATTCTGTCATCAATTCGGCCCACGCCTTAGCAAACCCCTTAATTTGATCCTGGAAGCTCTCCGATTCCACAGACGACGTCGCTTCAGTTTCCACCGATTCGAACAACGGTGGCTCCGTCGTTGTCGATTCGGGAGTTAAAATTCCGATTCCATCGCCAGTGAATGGTATCCCAGTGTCTTCGACTAGGCTAGCTAGCTCCTCTCGCCATGAATTCAATTCTTCCGAACCCTGCATCCTTCACACATACAGCAGTACATATAATATTTGTATATCCAGTATCCACTAGCAGCAGCTAGTTCCACTCAAGTTGGCAACAAGAATAAAGTAGATTTATGAACATGAAGAGAAAACCAATCTCAAAGTGGTTTTGCAATTCAACATGCAAGAATTAAGAAGGGGGATTTCAGTATGATAAATGATAATGAAAGATTCATAAGTATGATCTCAGTGGAAGAGGTGATACGTTAGAAAGAGAGAAAGAGACAGCTGTAAAGAGAGAGAGAGGTAACAATAGTTTTATACAAAAAGTTAGATGTTGTTACTTCGCTTGAATCAGAAGATAGACGTGCAATCTCCAACTGATAATGCAATTGTAAGGAAAGCTCAGAGACTAACTTGCACTTTTATAAAAGTTGAGGACCAGATTGAGGATCGACAGTGCAATTTTTCATCTTTTGTTTATTTCTCTTTCCAATTCTCTGTTACATCCCAGCAATTGTTTAATCAAAGAAAAAAAATTAATTTTTATTATATATAACCTAAAAAGTAAAAGATTTTAAAGTTGTTCAGAGGAATCGATTCTTCTCCATAAAAGTGAAAGAAAATGGCGGTGTGGTGGGACAGGGTAGGTGGGGGTGAGATGAGCTTTATTCTTTACAACTTCTGAGACCACAAAGTAGAGGACAATGGACATAGTGTTTGACAGTGAAAGACAGCGGCATCATCCTTGGTTGATTTAGTTGTCCATTGGCAGTTAATTTGGGATGATAATCGAAACTGATCCATTAGAGAGCTTTTCTCTGACCTGTGCCTTTTCGGGTCTATTATCCATGTCTGGAGAATGAGCCCATGAGGTCACGTGGGGTGAGTAGCTAACAATACGATTAGCGTTTGAAGTGATCTGTGTGCACGAATCAATTAATAAAAATTTTTCTTAATAGACAGGATGGTGGGCCGAGCCGAACCGTACCAAGATTGTTGAAAATGAGCTAGCTCACACTCGGCTCATCCCATATGCAAGTATGAACTGGTTCGCCTAATAGGTTAAGTAGACAGTGGACTTAACTAAATAGTTGGAGGATCATATTATCATATTTTTAATAGATGGATGACAAAATTGACTCATCCAAGTAGTTCGACAACAAATTAATATTTTGGAATACCTGAATGACATTATAGATGATTTTGAATAGTTAGAGGATGGACTTGTATAGCTTTGTATTAAGTATTATCAGAAGCAATGAATAGTTTGAGGATGGAACTTATGCATCTGAATAGTTCGAGCACTAAATTGATGCTTCCAAATAGTTGGAAGACTAAACGTGGAGGGATGAAGTTAACGATTTGAATAGTTGGAGCATAAATTTAGCCTCTGTTTGGCCCCCATTTTGGGGTGTTGAAAATTTTTGGAATAGTGATTGATAGAAGAATTTGTGGTAGAAAAGTAATGAAAAATTCTAGATTTGTGTGTAATATTATTTTATTTGATGAATGTGTGGTTGAAATGAAGAGAGAAAAAAAATTAATATAATGTAATGGAAAAAAATGGGGGTCAAACGAGAACTTAATGTTTATTTTAGTCAGTGTTCTAAATAGCTCGCTATTGCTCGCGCTATTGTCCGCTATTGCGCGTTGCTTGACCAAAACGCTACGCTAAGTTGTTTGGCGCTTTTTTTGGCGGTCAACACCTAGAGTTGACCGCTAATGCGTAGCGTGAATTATCGCGCTATTGCGCGCTATTTAGTTTTTTTTTTTTGTTTTTTAAATATGGAAATGGATTTTCAAGTTAAATCAAAGAAAATCTGCAAAATTATCATCTTCCCCAAAATCGAACTGGAAATTTAAGTTAGATAAAGATTTAGATAAGATTTAAGTTCTCATGTTATTTGTTTATTATTTTGTATTTAAATTTGAAACTTATCTTTTTGTTGGAAACTTTGAAAAAATGTATAAAGTTCTTATAAATATGTTATAAATGTTTAATATGTATTATTTTTAACTATTAAATGATTTTTTGATTGATTAAAAATTAAAATAATATTAAAATAAGAAAACGTTTTTTTACGTTATTTTACGCAAAAGCCTCGCATTTGCTCGCGTTGCTCATTGCTTGGCTTCCACGCATCGCCACGTATTACGCTATTTAGAACACTGATTTTAGTTGTATGATGAATTTAGCATTTTAAAATAGTTAAGAGGGCTAAATTGATGTTAATCTATAGTTGGAGAATGAATTGATGCTAATCAATAGTTGAAGTATGAACTTAGCACTATGAAATAGTTAGAAGATAAATGTGGTGCTTAATTATAGCTAGAGGCTGCAACTGGAAAAATCTAATAGTTGGAGGATGAACTTAGCATTTTGAAATAGTTTGAGAGCTAAATTGATGTTGGTTTTGTGGTTGGAGGATGAATTACGATTAATGCCAATTGAAGGATAAAATTATCCCTTTGAAATAGTTCGAGGATGAAATTGATGCTAATGAGTTGTTGGAGGGCAAAACTGATGCTTTGTCATTATTAGAGGACGAAATTGATGCTAATAAGATGAATTGATGATAGTCAATATTTTGGAGGTGATGATGACCATAATTTAGAGTTGGAGGGTGAAATTGATGGCAATATGTAGTTAGAGGATTATTTTACGCATATAAATAATTGGAGGATGATAATCATGCTTCTGCATAGTTGGAGGATGAATTAAGCACTATGTAATACTTGGAAGGCAATAATGACACTCTTTATAGTTGGAGGTTGATTCAAACTTCTGCATAGTTAGAGGATGAAGTAAGCACTATGAAATAGTTGGAGGATGATATTCAACTTTCTACTCAATTGGAAGATAAAGTTGTGAAATAATTGGATGACAATGACAAGTGTATGATAGTTAATAGATGATAGTAAGAGTAATGTTATTTATTACCACTGATATTAAAACACCAATTTATGTGGCACTAGTACGACATTAAACGAGAGATATAATTAAATGAATCATTTAATATTACATTTCATTTAATCTTTCACTTAAAGTCACATACACTTGTGTTTTGGCATCAATAATGTTAGATAGTATTATTCGGATAATAATGACACTTTTTATAGTGGAATGTTGATATTCACGCTTTTACATACTTTGAGGACGAAGTAAGTACTATAAAATAGTTGAAGGATGAAATTACTACTTAGAATAGTTTAAAGACTAAATTGACATATCTGAATACTTGGAGGAAGATATTACCTCTTATAGAGAATTGGAGGATGAGATTGATGCTTATTAGTAGTATGAGGATGAATTTGATGCATCCTTATAGCTGGAGCACTAAATTGATATTAACTCTTTTGCAGAATGATGGGAGAAGATGCAATTAAACATTACGGGTACCCGACCCGACCCAGACAGGCATATAAATAACTCTCGCGCACATTCATATTCTTCTTCTTGAACTAGGGTTTTACTCTGAATTCGGCGCATCTTCTTCCTCTTCTCCTACCCAACAACGCTATCGAGTTGTTCGTTCTCTTCACTCTGCAAAAATGGGGTATGTATATTCATATTCTTTACATTTACACTGTTTAAGTCTTTCTCGATGCATCGAAGAAAAGATCTTACTCCTTTAAGAAGCTATGAGCTACATTCATGGAAAAGTAATAATGTCGTTTTTTTTCAGTTGAAGATTGATTAGTTTTAAATAGCTGTTAGCTGATTGGTTCGTTAGGATGTTGGGACATTAGTAGAATATAGGGGATTTCAAATTCCGAGTGCTCCAGTTCTGTGAATTATAAAAAATATGAAGAATTTGATAATAACTTTTGTTTTACCCTTCATAGTTCCCACCAAAAGATTGTTGCTTTATCTTTTGCTTTTTTCATTTCTAGTGTATAACAATTCTCAAGGACGCCATTCATTTATTTTATGTTGTCACTTGATCGTGGTAATTGCGAACGTTAAATAGTTCTAGAAAGTACTACTAATCAGGGATAATTACATGTTTTGACAGTTCAGTGTTTGTGTGACTGGAAATTTTGACCATTCGAACATGACTGTGTACTGTAAGGATATAAAGAGTCATAAAGCTTTGGAATAATGCCAAGTGTACATTCCATGAGTTAGACCTTGGTGTACATTGTGTCGGAATTCAAAAAGTGTTGGGCGAGAAAGTGTTTTTCTTTAAAACTATCCAATCATGTGTCGCCACGTGGCACAACTTAAAAAATGATGTAAATGTAGCATGATTGAAAACTTTGAGAGTACTGTAAGGATAGAGTCATAAAACTTTGAGAAATGTACTTGTAGTCATCTCTCAGAGAGGGGAATAATGATTCTATTCTATGCATTCTAACTTTCTGTTTCGAATGTGGTTTATGAAGTATCAGAAGCCTGTTGAGGATCTTAATTTTTTGAACCTTGTTGGTTATTAGCATTACTACCATAGGATTTCTATTCTCTACTGTCACTTCTCTTCTGAAACTGTTCAAGAATTATTAAGACCCCGTTTGATGGACATTATTTGATAAAATGAGTTTTGTAATAGTGAATTGTTGGGGAATGTGTGGTTTAAATGTAGGAAAAAGTTTTGGATTTACGTGCAAAAGATTTTATTTGAAGAATGTGTTGTTGAAAATGAGTTTAAGGAAAGATAGTTTTGAAATTATGAGAACCAAACACGGGCTTAATAAATCTTGGAAACAGCAATGTGTATGACTTGATGGGTAGTCTATCTTCTTGAGCAATTTTTTTAAGCCTCATCAAATAAATGCTAAGAATGATGGAGTGCTCAGTGATGAGATGCAGTTTTGCACAATTTCTGTGTTGTCGTCACGAGTGACCAAGACAAGTTCGAATATCATTTCATTGTTAAATTGACATTTTTTGAGTTTAAAAAAAGATTTCAATGAAAATTTTCAAACATTTATAGTATTTCCAATCTCATTGAGTGGATTCATGATATCGTAAACTACCAGGAAGACACGTGGTATGGGAGCTGGTCGCAAACTCAAGTCCCACCGTAGAAGACAAAGGTGGGCTGACAAAGCCTATAAGAAATCTCACCTTGGGAATGAATGGAAGAAACCTTTTGCTGGTTCATCTCATGCAAAAGGCATTGTGCTTGAAAAGATGTGAGACTCTACCTTCTGCCTTGTCTCGTCTTCAAAGTCAATTCTTATATAGCTCAGATATGATTATCAATTCCTTAACTTGTTATAAATTGCTGGTTGTGTACAGAGGTATTGAAGCTAAGCAGCCAAACTCTGCCATCCGTAAGTGTGCTAGGGTTCAACTCATTAAGAATGGCAAGAAGATTGCTGCTTTTGTTCCTAATGATGGTTGTTTGAACTATATCGAGGAAAATGTGAGTTCCTGTTATTAATATATTTGATCTGATTTCTCTGCTACTCGTTTTCTTTAATATCTAACCTAGTAATGCTTCTGCCACAGGATGAAGTATTGATTGCTGGATTTGGGCGTAAAGGTCATGCTGTGGGAGATATTCCTGGTGTTAGATTTAAGGTGGTTAAGGTGTCAGGTGTTTCTCTCCTGGCTCTCTTCAAGGAAAAGAAGGAAAAGCCGAGGTCTTAGTTTTGTTTCTTGGTTCCCTCGCTTTTGTTCTAGTGCTTCATGATCATGATAAGTTGACAAAATGTCGATAATTTCTTGAACAATTTAGTATGTGTCATTAACTTACTGAACTGAGATTTTGATATTATCATTTCTTTGTAACTGCAACTTCGTGTTCGTTGTCATATATACTTACATCGAACAGCGAATGTCCCAAATAACTCTACGAGTTAAAAGGGAATTAAAAGTGCAAGAGGCTATTGATTACTTTGATTTTTGAGCTTCAGCCTATTGTTAACAAAGAGCATATGTTTAACTCGATAATAGCAGAGCATTTACAAGAGGTTCAGAGCCTAAAATGTGGATATGAAAACCGAAACTTCTAATTTCTATTATCATTAAGCTTAATTCGGATGTTGCAAGAGAAACTAATGGAACAGCTTATTTTCTTGACTAAGTTGAACCATATTAGTATATGGTGCTACTGGGCATCAATTACTTTCCGAGGAAACTTTTGAAAATTAGGCTATGTTTGATGGCCTATATTTTCCATGTTAACTATATGTTTGATTGGTAAAATTTGACAAGGAAAAGATTTTCCCATCTCCCCACCCACGCGCTCAAGTTCCTTGATTTTGGTGAATTCATTTTTCCCACCAACTTGATTTTGGTGAATTCATTTTCCCACCAAATGGTGGGAAAATGAATTCTAGATTTGACCCTTTTTTTCTGGCAATGGAAATAAATTTCACGACCAATTGTAAAAAAAAATTTCACTTTAATGGACAATTTTCATGTAAAACAAAGCCAAACGAAAACTAAACTTTGATGAAAAAAATGATTTTTTAGGATTTTTTTTTTTTTTTT
>CAIGRF010159136.1:20983-31797 GCA_903798235.1 Fraxinus ornus
CTGGTAATTGTAATTACTTATGTTTGATTAATATAGTTTTCTACCTTGGAAATATTGAAAGTTTGGTGTCCGTTTGACTTTGTTTTCATGAAAATTGTCCATTAAAATGATAATTTTTTCTACCATTCGATTCAGAATTTGTTCCCATTGCCAAAAATTAAAAAAATTACAATATCGAATACCATTCGTTTGGCTTTGTTTTACATGAAAATTGTCCATTAAATGAGAAAAAATTTAAATCATTGTTGATAGAATTTTTTTCAATTGTTAAAAAAAAGAAAAAAAAAAAACAAACAAACAGATTACTTGGAAAATGAATTCAATGAAATAAGAGAAAATGCGACCGTGTGAAGCAAAGCGGGAATTCCAATTCCCTAAAAAAAAAGCCTAACAAACAAAAACACACCCTAAATTAACAATTTCCTACAAAACAATTTCTAGACAATTACTTTCCCTAAAATTCATTTTCTTTCCACCTATTTTCCACTCTTACAATCAAACGAACCCTTGAGGCAATAGCGTCATCTTTTAAGGGTTTCTGCACGTCTTTGTTACATGAGAATGGACTAGAGAATTCTCTTAGAAACAACACAAAAAATTATCGTCTTCAACATGATCAATGCGAATTGCAGTCGACAATTTCTGAACTCTAGGAGCATACTTATCAAAGGCGGAGCTTGAAATGTGTAGTGTGCTCAAGGAGAGAGAATCAGAATTGAGAGCAAAAGGGCTTGATAGTCTATTTTGTGGAACAAATTTATAGTACTTCTAGTCACTATTTTAATTGGTGTATTAAATAAGAATTTTGCTGTGTACAGAACACATACATACAGAAATGCAACATAACATACACAAACAAGTGGGGCCCTTTTTTTTTTTTTTTTTGGCAATGTTTAACTCACATGGGGCCCACCCCTTGTGAGTATCAGTTGCATTTTTTTTTTTTGGGGGGGATTTTCTGTACAAATGCAATTTCTCAATAAATAACCAGAATCTACTACCAAACATGAATAAATAGTAGATTTCAGTTAACTGATGACGAGAAGTACCGAGTTTCAATACTCAGGAAGTACTATTCTTGCCATCTAAAACCTTCCGCTATCAGCTAAAGCATGAAATGATTTATTACCACTGCTTGAAGTTTAACCTGGAGTTAGATGACATAACATGGTTAAATTAAATTTAAGTTATAGGATTCTTTTTTGCACATTTGCATTATAAAATAAAACTTGGGAAAAATAAATACATCCACCTGTAAGTATCAAAACTTCATCTAGTAGGAACGTTGTGTAGTAATGTTGATATACATCATATTCGAATTTGTATAAAATTTCCCTTTCATTGTATCGTTTAGTGCATGAATGGAAATATTTGAATTACCACACCTCCAGTAGAAGGCCTCTCATCATCCTCTAAACAAGTCTTAGTCTCCAAGTACCCCTCTTCGGCCATATTATGCCCCCTCTGCACGGAATAAATACAGGTAGATTTAGTTTAAAATTTTGCATTCAAGAATTCTACAAGTTGTCAAATAAATAGTATCTGCAATATGTGGGGACTTGATGGGATTCATGTATCATGTACTAAACAAGAAGATGATCCTCTGTTCTTTTTTCGGTTTTTCCCTGTTGAAAAAAATTGTCAAGAAAAGATTTGTCAATTTTGAAGAATGAGCTACCGAAAAAAGGATCTTATTTCCCCTGTTTGAGCCAAATTATTGTAGAATGAGAATGAAAAATATAGCCGTTATTGAAGCCCACACAAGAAATAGAAAATTTGAATTTAAATGTTGATGTGATAGATAATGGTCATATTTTTCATTTTAATGAGATAATAATGTAGATCAAATGGAGCCTAATCTATCAAGTGTAGTGTTAACTGTACCTGAGAAACAAAGATACTGCGCTTGTAAACTAGTGTTAGATGTTCTCTTTCTGCTCAGTATTAGGTGAGGCAATAACCATCTTTTCAACAAGCTGGGTAGTTGATTCTCTAGAGAAATCAGGGCATTCACTATTGTAAAACGAATCCTTGAGAGTGAGTGGTGCTCTGCTGGCAGTAGTTGTAGAGGCTGTTTCAGGGAAAGAGACTGAAACAGAGTCTGATATATCAGATAGAGGTTCACCCTTTTGGCTATAAACGTTTGAATTTACATATTCCTTTGATCCACTTAATTCCTGTTGATCTTCTATAGTTTTCAAAATTTTACTCGAACACTTCCTATGATTTTGGTCATCCAATACATCTTTATCCACTCTCTGTCCAATACTTTTAGAGCCGATAGCATTATTATCTTCAACAAGATCAATCTCGATATCCTCATTGCGTATATTTGTATGCATATTGAAGGCTGCTTCATCAATCAACTCACCTAAATTTTCGTTCATAATGGCCCCAGTACCTGCATCTAGAACTCGCTTATTTCCATCTGGCCCTTTGGCTTGAACTTTCTGCGACTTCAAAAAATTTTCTCCACTTCTGTTTCCTTGAGCTTCAGGTGATAAGATAGGAGAATCTTTTACACCAGTTAAGGCTCCAGAATCATTTATCAATGCACATGATCTTTCTCGAAAGGATGCAGAAGACCTAGATTTTGGAGAATCAGGCTTTACATTTGCCAAAGAAGATACTGCTCTAGCTGTTAGAAACTTCCCATTCTTTGGCTTTATGTTTGAGCTCCCTTTTGGACTGCAGATAGCAGCTCCAGTCTTAGTTAGCACATTACCTAAGCCAGATTGAGTGCGCGGAGTTCCATTAGGAGTGCGGATAGACTTTGCCTGCAATGTAGCCAAATACTGATAAGTTCAGAAGATGTAAATCCTAAAATTATATAATGAAATAAGAAATATTTATAAATATCAATTTACCTATTGTCTAGGGCAAAATAAAAGAAAAATATATCAAGCTTTAAATGATGTCCAACACAGTGTTACCTGAACAATCAATTACAGCCAAAAATTTGAAACTAAAAGCAAGTACTTAGATAAGGCCACAAAACTAACCCCATCAAAGAACCCAATTTTTGGAGATGGCATTCGAAGTCCTGTTGGTTTTGCAGGAGCTTGAAGGGTACCACTTTGTGCTGAGGATTTATTTGAATTGTTACCGGGTAAAGCAGTTTCCTTACTTTTATATTCATCTGCAATTCGATCTGTAGACCTCAGACCCAGAGGAACAACACTATCATCTACGGATGGACAGGAACTGAAATCTAGGCTGTTCCTTGAGTTACTAGACCTTTGGTAGACCGTTGAAGATGATGATGAAGTTGCTGAAGACCACTCACTAATAGAACTAGCCGGTGATACACTTGAGGATATCTTAGTTGACCGCAGATAAGCTGAAAGAGTGGATGTCAGTGGTTTATTCTTCAGTGCTTCTTTTGATGGTGTTCTAGGAATGGAATCAGAGGAAGCTGATCTAAAAGTGCTACTCTTCACTGGAATTCTTCTTGCAGTCATTAATGAAGAATTAGCAATGGTTTTAGACAACATACTATCAGAGCTATCACTTAAAGTAGAGGACCTTGTAGAAAGTATCTTGCTTGAAGTTGAAGACCCCAAAGCAGAGGACTTGGACGATGGTACAGGCTTTGGCAATACCCTTCTGGCACCTCTTAAGACGGGAACTTTTGATGCCTGACTACCTTTACTAGAAACTGTTACTGTCAAGGTGATTAACAACAGTTTTACCGACTAAAAGTATTAATTGATCTTCTGCTGAAAAAATATGTATGTCATGAGTTCATTACCAGTACTGAGTTTTGAGCTTCCGATATCAGATTTGAGACGACTACTACCAGTGGAATCCCTCTTTGCCGCTGATGTTGAAGTGAGGGTAGCTCTGCTGATAGCCTTGGGTGGCTTAGGACGTAATGAACTTGGCTCGTCAGTCTTAGTGACGGATTTCATCAAACAAAAATCTGGTTAGTGTCGGTCATTTAAGAGAATCAGAAACTCCATGATACATAATATTACTACCAAGACAATGGCATAGAAGACTTTCTTATCAAAGGGGAGGAAAAAAACTATATGGCCACTGCTTACAACAATAACAACAAACTCAGCCTCGTTCTTAATAAATTTGGAGGCCGCTATGGAAATCCTTTTTGGCCACTCAGTTTGGTCACTGCTAAATCTATGCTTAACAAGAAACTTGCACTATAAAAAAGAGTGCTAATCTATTGTAAAGTGTGACAGTAAGACTGAATTTTGGCATATCCAGTATGATAGCCACTGCAAGTTTATGCATTCTAATAAAGAAAATTATACAGGATAGTAGTGTGTTCTCAAGAAGTGCATATTGTATAATGTTCTTAACATAAGTAATAAGTTTGTACATAGTGAAAGGATTAGGTAGTGTCCAGAACCTCCTCTCTTTCTTTACAGAAATAAATAAGAGATACTTGATGTACCATTGAAAGATATGAAGTTTCAAGTCAAAACAATAACATACCTGGGTTACTTGCGAATGGCCAGAATGCTGCTTAACAGCTTTTCCCGATCCTTGCGTCCCAACATTTTGTTTTGGCTGACATTTTGGCATTCTAATAGTAATAGTTTGCGTGCTAGTATTCTTTAAAGCTGGTTTCACAAGCAACTGAAATTTGGTATCAGAATCTCCAGTCATTACAACAATCAAGCCATGATTACAAGGAGACGCTTTCCAATCAATTGAATGTACCTTTTTTTGAGAAGCAATACTTTCCTTCTTCAAAGCTGTATCAGTTCCAATCATTATTTAGGAATTATAGAACTATACTGGTTTTGGATCCATTTACAATTTAAGAAAGAATGACTAAATGCAGTGCAGTGCTACAGAAAAATAAAATCCTTTATGCCAGCAAAACATGAACATGAGAAACAGAACTTGCTTGGGAACTTGCCTTCTACAACATCGACAGATAGGAAATCTGCTAAATGCTAATCCTGATGTTTAGTCATGGATACAATTCAGTGGAAATTATTTGATCTTGGGGCATTAAAATAGCAATTATTTCATCTGTTCAGCAAAATTTAGAAAAGCTAAAAAGCTGCACTGTAAGATTATCCATGTTGTATTGCCAACTTCTTGATTCGCCTCAACAGAGATCACCATGCATTGATGTGCCTGGATGAGATATAGTCTATTTCATTTGGTTGGTGTTAATCTTGTTTGCTAAAATATAATCCATTCAACTGTATGAACATATTGAATTCATGGATCGTTTGGCTTCACTAAAGGTAAGATGACGATTCGAAATGAATTATTGTGAGTGACTTCACTAGCCCGCAGAATAGGTGAAGATTTTGGAAGTATATTGTGACGATGTTGCAAAAGAGTAACATGAGAATTGAATGGGGTTGCAGTTCAACATATTGCACATGTCCTCTTAGCAATCAAAAAATTAAATTATCACTTTGCTTGAATTTTTGGTACTAAAAACAGAAGTATCAGTATTAATGGAGAGCGTCTAGTGAATGTGAAGGAAGCAGTTCTCAAGTTGAGTATCAATACAGTAATTCTCCCGAGGACACACCTAATAATGTGCACTGAATGGATTGTATATGAAACAGACATACAGTTATCTAAACAACATTAAGAAAAGGTTGCTTACTTGATATAGCTTGGTTATCTATCTCTATAGCAGCTGACTCGCTGATACAATTAGTTGAATTGGGCACTTTTTTATTGGATCTTTGGATGGAAGCTCTGATGTCTACAAACAAGTCATCCTCCAGAGATTCCACCATAAAATTATCACTTTCAATTGTGGATATTGAATCAATAGACCTTCTTATGTCCTCTTTGATTCCAGGTAACAAATGATTTTTGTCCTTTTCAACTCCTTTAATCATGGTGGACAATTCTTCTGGGTCTAGAACACCTGAAAAAAAAAAGATACAAATTGCATATAACAGCAAAAATGATAAATGCAAGAGTACGAGCATACACTAGACTCGCGCCTTGATCTATAATGCACAAACAATACCTGCATTACTAAAGAAAGCACTATCCCATGCTAAACTTTTACGCAAATTACACCTCCCTTTTTTTCGGGCTTTTTCAGGATCAGTTGATTTGCGGAGTTCAGGCATGTGGTAATCTACATCCATTCCAAGAGTGTTCACTTCCTTTTCAGCACCCAGAACTTCTGAGAATTCATGTGTTTTCGGTTCTGTCTGATTTCCTGAGAAGGATTCAAGTACCATTGCGCACAAAAAAAAAGGAGGAGGAGAGAGAGAGAGAGAGAGAGAGAGAAAACGAGGCATAGCATAAGTAAATTGTGGAACTAATTGGGATGCCGTCAAGACTATCTCAAATTATTCTCATATTTTTATGTTCTGGCATTTCTATGGTATAATGTTATCAAGAAACATGCATTCTATGCCCCAAGAATCCGACACTAAAAACAAATACAGTTACGTATCATGAGGACTAGCAGCTAAACTTAAACAAAATTTCATATCGACACTGAATTAAATTCAAACATCCACTTCCCAGCTCCGGAACCCCAAACTAAATACTCGATTGCATATAACATAGGCAAAATCGGCGGAACACTTACAGAAACAGGAAAAATGCACATACAGTCATCGATAAATCAAACCTACGCGTACACATACACACACTAGATACATCCAAAAAAATAAAAAAATTGAACCTGAAAATTGATTGTCGTTTTGAGACGACAGATCCATGAGACTGAGGGCTTCGGCTGCAAAACCGATCTTCCCAGAATCCTCTATTTTTTGGTTGGATTGATAAATCGGAATCTTTTCCATATGGATTCAAGAATTTGTATTCAAAATTGCTAGTGTAGCCGTGTAGGAGAGATGGAGAGACCGAGAGGGCAAACGAAACGAGGGAGAGAGATTCTGGGAAGTTTTTGAAATGCCGAAGAGGCGGTTTTTCTAATAAAACTTATAATAATTATTAAGGGTGTGTTTGTCTCCCGTTATTGGGAGAAGAATGATGTAATGAATAATATTTTTTTGAGAATGTATGGTTAAAATTTAAAGTAATATTATTGGTTTGTGTGTAGAATATTTTATTGGGTGAATGTGTGGTGAAGATTTTTTACGGTAGAAAATAATGTTTGATAAAATGATAGACAAACAGGGGCTTAAAAAATTTGGGTCGAACATATGGGTAGCGGTGGCTTGGCCCCTCTATCCATGAGCTCAACTCGTTCCTTTGGCAAGCGTGACGAGCCGAGCTCCAGCTCGTTCGAGCACGAGTCAAGCTCGGCTCATGCTTAAGGGCCGAACTCGGCTCAATCCATGAGCTTGAGTATTTTTTTTTCAGTTTTTTTTAAAAAATTTGTTCACATTTTTTACCAGCCCCGTGGGCTCGTGAACTCGTGGCCCACGAGCCGTTCGTGTGCTCAGCTCGCCGGACGAACCCCTGGCTCGGACTCGTCCCGAAACAAGCCCGAGCTGTCCATGGGTCAAGTCTTGACGAGTCAAGCCAACTAGCTATTATACCATTTTGCCACCCCTACATAGGGTATATGGAAGGAAAACTCAACAAATCGACCAACCTAATAGCTAATCCCCCATTCCACAGTTTTTTTTTTTTTTTAATGAAATTGTGAGTTGTTCAAAATTAGTTTTTAATCACATTTTGGGTCCACAACTTTTATTCATTCTGTAACCAAACATTATATGGGACAACCAACCTATAAACTCAAAAAAACTTTGTCAAATAAGGATTAAACTGAATCAATCGATTTGAGTCAATTTTTCCTACGACTGTAAAGTTGAACGAGTCATTTGTCAGCTCAACTAGCCCTAGATTCGAGCCAAGCAAGGAAATCATCATGCAAGCCACAATTGCTTGAGTTGCCATTTTTTCATTTTTTGAGAAAAGACCTCATTTTTATTAAAAATCGATATATTTTTTAATGTTTTTTTTTTTAAAAAAATATCATTTTCATTTAAGTCAATATTTCAATTTTTTTAAATTTGAAAACAACATTTTCCCGGATTACATGTTCTGTATGTTACTTGTAAAGTACCATTAAAATATTTATTAACAAACAACATTATAAGGTGACGTGTTACTTATTTTATAATATATAGAATAACATAAATGTTACTGTATTAATTCATTTTAAAACCTAACATCATTCCATCCTACACAATTTCCCCCCATCACCGCTACCTTTGGCAGCAACCAATCGAGTCAGATTTCTCCAGCCCGCTTCTTTTCCCTAGCCAACACCGTTTTCTCAACATAAAGGCTCGCCATCTTAATTCACAATCTAAATTCACCTAGCATGTACTCTTGCATTCAAGCATGCTGAGAGCGTGTTTGAGCCCCATTTTATTGTAAGAATAAATTTTTGAATAGTAGATTTATAGAGAATGCGTGATTAAAAATAAGAAAAAAAAATTAATTTGCGTATAATATTGTTTTATTGAAAAATGTATTGTTGAAAAGAAACAATAGAAAAATATTTTTTAAAATTAATGGGGATCAAACAAAGGCTAACACACATTGTTGGAAAGTCTAGTCCCATCCTCCAAGCCCATTTATTTTTTAAGGTAACTTATCAGCACAGTAAAAAAAAAAAGAAAAAAAAAATACAAATTAAATATAAAAGTGTGTTGGGTTTTTTGTTAATATCCAATAAGTTCTGGGATAAGATGTTTAAAGTTTAATTTCATAAGCTTTGACCGATGATTGAAATATGGGATTGATACCACGAGATAGGACCCCAAAGTTAGCAGCTTAACCCATTCACTTGATAATGGCCCGTTCGTGCCTTGTTTATCCCATTTGTTGTAGCCCTATTTTTGCCTTAAAACGTTATATATGAGTTGCCACCCTTGTGTAAAAACCGTGACTTATTGTGATCTATGTGTGTTGCAATTGAGAGAGTTAGGGCAACCGTTCTCTTTCTCCTTCTTTGTGAAAATCGTGGGTATTGAACTTGCTTTCCTTTCCTCTCTATCTCGTCTCGGGGACCTTTTATACGTCGTATGCCTACTTTTTTGTGAGTTGCAGATAATGTCGCCTTCCTTTTGCAGAATACTCCTTAGTGGAATTGAGTCTTTCGTGAACTAGGAAACAAGAGGCAACACAAGTGATTTGGGTTTGAGTTTCACTTATTTGAGTTCCCGTGACCGTTCCAACGAACTGCTCTGATTCCGGCAAATATTCCAACTCCGGCGATATTAATATATTAAGGTCACCTATCTATGCAATTTGGTCACAATTCAAAAAAATTTAGGTCTCAATTCAAAAATTTCAAAGGTCACAATTTGTTCATCGGTCACAAATCGCAAAATTTACAAGTCACATTACTTATTTTATGGTCACAAACACAACTTATTTTATGTCACAAAATATCAAATTAATTAATCAAAAATTATATTTACTATTTAGGTCACAATTTATCAAATTATCAGTCACAAGTTAATACTTTTTAGGTCACACATCATGTTTTGCTCACAATTTTATCTATTTCATTGGTCACAATCAACCAAAACCACCGCCACACCCACACTGCATCCACCATCAGCACCACCACCGTCGCCGCCCAATACCAACATCAACATCTCATACAAACCAACACCACAACCTCAAGCACCAGTCACCACCTCCAAACCCACCACCGCCAACACGCCCGCACCCACTGCCAACATCACGCACAACAAAACCCGCCACCACACCGTCGTACGCACGCACGCACAAAATAACTACGACCACCAATCCGCAACGCCCCGATCTACCGCCCACATCACGGTGCGAAACCGATTATGACCATTTCACCGCACCTCCACCGTCGTCGTACCCACGCAATCACACCCATCGGAACTGCCTCCGTGCGCACTCACACGCACCCAACTGCACCTAAAGCAACACAAACATCGCACCACTCAAAAATCAAAACAAAAAAAAAAGACAGGGACGAAGCAGCGTCGAAGAGGGAATCAGACAATTAATTTTGAGGCTTCTCAGTCTACCTGGTCTGCCAGTAAAAGGCTGACGGTGGCGACGGAGGTTTGAGAGTGGAGAGACGAGCAGTGGAGGTTGAGTCAGCGGTTGATGGTGTATCTGTAGAGAGGCGGAGAGAGTGAAGATGAATTGTTATTTTAGGGTTTACCTAGTTTGACCAACAGAGGTCTGAGAGTGGGAGAGACGAGCGGTGAAGGTTGAGGCGGCGACGTTGAGATACGGGGAGAAGAGATGAGAGTGGAGAGGAGATTGATATTTTAGGGTTTGGTTGGGTTAGATAGGGTAGGGGAGTGTATATAAATTAATTTATATTGTATATATAGATATAAAATTTAAATTTAAAAAATATCTTTAAATTATTAATTAAAACCCGATTTTTGCAATGTGAAACTTGATTCATGATTTATGAAATTGGTATTATAAAATCAGGTCTAGGTGTAATTTCCACTTAATTTTTATTTTCATACCACCAAAAAAAGTTAAATCATCCCAATTTTAAAATTGCATATTATACACAAGGTAATTTCATATGTATCTAAGTTATTTAAAGTTTCGACTTGTCATACAAAAGTTGCTCTACAATATTTTGTTCCACTATATCTAAAGGTGTTAAATGAGGCGACCTATAGATCATCGAACGAACCGCCTCACCCAACCAAAATATGGCTCGACTCACACCACTAGTTCGCCCTTTGATGGGATAAGCATAGGGGTGTCAATCCGGGTGGTCTGGGTCGGGTCGGCCTGCCAACATATGAACCCGGTAACGGTCCGCCTGAAAAAAGTCCGTTCGCTACGGGTTCCGAATAGGTTTCGGGTCGGCCCACAATTTTGGACTACAACCCAGGTCCGCCCGCTGACCCATCCAG
>CAIGRF010159159.1:0-12105 GCA_903798235.1 Fraxinus ornus
ATCAAAATTGTAGTTTTCTAGGTTTTTAAATCCATTTTCTTTAAATCTGTGTGTGTTTCGTTAAATTGAGGCGGATAAACTTAGAATTGAATTCAACACTCTTTGAGGGATCGACTTGGACTCTAAAGGTCTACTTTTACTACTTGTTATCGACCCGTGCACTTGCGGCATAAGATTCGACCGAACAACAACTTGTTGATAGAGTTCTTTGAATGCTCCCACGACAATCACTATTGGTTGGAGAGCTGGTATTTTTGATGATTCTTCTTGGTAGATTGGGAATCCACAATAGGAGTTGGGTTTGGAGTGGATGAGCTTGTCGGAGGAAGACCTGAAAGCGTATTAATCATGGCTTTTGGTAGCGTTTCCCACATGCGGTACTAATGATGTTACCAAAAATCATACCTATTGATTTTTCGAGCTTGAGAATTGAGATTGAGAATGAGCATGAGCAAAATCTTCCATTACCTGAAATAAAGGAGTCGATGTGTGTTTTTTGTCGCCCATCCGATGCTTAAGTTAGAGAGAGAATTTATGTGAAAGACTATATGCTGAAAATTATGTAAAAGTGTATCTGGATAATGAATAGAAGTTTTGTGCTCATAGATGTAGGTAGTGGACTCATAATAGGATTGGATTAGTTGAATATCCTTGTCCTTAAGAGTCCTTTCTGAGATGGGTGTTGGGTTTGCACTACAATTGTGGGTCTAATTATGATACAATTATAACATTTATTGAGATAGAGTCCTCCTAGATATATAAGTCTTAGATTGAGATTTTGGATAGGTTTAGACTCCCGGGAGTGTAGGATCCATTTGTATTTAAGCATGAAGATTTTTGAGCTTAGTAAAGGAAAGTGCTCGAGGACGCCATATCTTTTGAAGTCAAAATATCTCGAGAACTTACCCTCGAGGATGGTTATTACCAAACATCATAAAAATATGATGCAAGCCCTTCAGGTATCTCGATGACAACTTCAAACCCAAGGACTCCTGTCTTATATCAAGAAATATTCTTCTTGAGATTATAATTGATATGATCCAAGAGTCGGGCCCGACGAAGCCCAGTCTAGGACGAGACCCGTTGATTATCGAATGAGGTCCGATGACACGTTCGAGAGCACACCAGGTAAAAGAGGCAATGGGACTGCTTGTTCAAGAAATGATGGACGATGTCATGGTCTACACTGAAAAATATGCAAGTTTTATGTTGGGGTCGAGGTCGAAAAACACTTAGACCAATGTGATAGAAGCAAGCGAATACGGAGGCCAAAATCTTATACTATGCGACCACATAGTAAGAAGGAGCATGTGGTCGCATGCATGCATACCGTAATAAAACGGAGGCTAAAGATTTGTTTTATGGGACTGCATAGAACTACTCTATGCGGCCGCATAGTTTAAAAAACTGGATGAAAATTTCATTTTTCCGCGAATTTCCTTATTACACTCGAATTCTATTTTATTGCGATATTTTGTAATCTTTTTGAGTTATTTCCAGTTTTAACTAGAATCTAGGGTTTTCCTATAAATACTTAGTTATTTTTCAATGTAAGAACCTTTTGACAATTTAAGATTATTATACAATCGAGAGGTATTGTGCTTTTAACCATTTTCTTCATTGAACACGATGAACTTATCAAGTTAATTCTTGTGCCTTTCAACATTGGGTGCGGATCAACGTGTTGTGTAATAAAGAGGTCATTCAAACACTGATTTTGTTTGGTTGCTTGATTCATTAATTCTTGGTTCAAACTTAAAATCGAAATTATTCTTTGGGCTTTTTTAGGATCTTCAATCTCGTTGTGGGTTGCGTAGTTTTTGTTACTACGTAGTTCTCATCAGTTGGTATCAGAGTCAGGCACCAAAATAATCATGTTATATCTTTCGTTTCTTTTCCGTGTCTTGTTTTTCTTTTTTTTTTTTTCTATTATTCTTCGCGTTTTTCGGATCTGTCTTATTTCTTGAGTTTTGATCCAGAAAATTACAAAAAAATAGTCAAAGTTATTTTTCGGGCTAATTACAAGTCCAAATAAATTTTTGTTTGTTTTGCTGGATTTGTAGTTGGAAAATCCAAAAATTCAATAGAATAAGGTGAAAATTACAGTTCTTGAGTTTGTTGACTACACCATAACTTGGTGGGATCAAGTGGTTATATCAAGAAGGAGGAATTAGGAACGAGCAATTAATACTTGGGATAAGTTGAAAACTATCATGAGGAAGCGGTTCGTGCCTAGTCACTATTACAGAGAATTGTACCAAAAATTGCAAAGTTAATATCAAGGGTCGAAGAGTGTGGAAGACTACTATAAAAAGATGGAAATTTTGATGATCAAGGCAAATGTGGAAGAAGATCAGGAAGCCACCATGGCTCGTTTCTTAAATGGGTTGAACATAGATATTGCTAATGTTGTGGTGTTGTAACATTATGTGGAAATTGAAGATATGTTTCATGTGGCCATGAAGGTGGAGAAACAGATGAAGAGGGAGGGGACAACTAGGCAACCATTGGGGAGCTTCGGGGTCTAATTCTTCTTGAAAATCGAGGTGGGATAACAAAGGTGATGAAGATGTTGCAAAAGGAAGGACTGAACTACCAAAGGAAAAAGATGATGGAGCTAGTAGAACAACTCCCAAAACAGAGCCACAACCAGCTAGAAATATGGATATCAAGTGCTTCAGGTGCTTGAGAACTGAACACATCGCTTCTCAATGTCCAAACAAAAGGATGATGATCGTGCACAATGGTGAGGTGGTGAGTGACAGTGAGGAAGATTATAAAGGCATGCCGACATTGGAGGAGGTTAGTGGAGGAGATGACACTGAATTTGCTGTTGGCGAGTTACGGTCAAGAGGCGAGCTCTCAACACTCAAATCAAGACAGATGACTTGGAGCAGGAAAGGGAAAACATATTCCATACATGATGCTACGTTAACAATACGGTATGTAGCATGATCATTGATGGGAGAAGTTGTACTAATGTGGCTAGCAGAAATCTTGTAGACAAGTTAGGATTAACCTTATTGAGATACCCTAGACCATATATGTTACAATGGTTGAATGAGAGTGAGAAAGTTAAGGCGAACAAGAGGGTGTTTATCAATTTATCAATTGGTAGATATAAGGATGAGATCCTATGTGATTTGATACCTATGCATACGAGGAATATCTTATTGGGTAGGCCACGACATATGATAGGAAAGTCATTCATGATGGGTACAAGAATCGTTACAGTTTTGTTAAGGATGAGAGGTCTATTACCCTTGCGCCATTAACACCGGCACAAGTGTATGAAGACCAAATCAAATTGAAAAATAAGAAAGAAAGTAGAGTGAAAGAATTGAAAAAAAGGGAGAAAATAGTGAGATGGTGAGCACGAGAGAAAATGTTGAGGTGACAAGTAGAGAGCAAAAGAGTGGGAAGTCACATGAGGGAAAAGAAAGAGAGTCTTCCGAGAGGAGAGAAAAGCCGAAAGTGAATTTCTTTGCAAAGGGAAGTGAGTTGAAAAAGGATATAAATGAGAGGCAACAAATGATATTGTTGGTTTATAAGGAGTCAATTCTCAATCTTGAGGAACCTAACCCACCCTTCCTAGTATGGCTATCTCTTTATTGCAGGAATTTGAAGATGTGTTTCCATAGGACATGCCTAGTGGGTTACTACCCATTCGAGGCATTGAACATCAAATTGACTTCGTTCCAAGAGCTGTCATCCCAAATCGATAAGCTTATCGAAGTAACCCCGAGGAGACAAAGGAGCTTCAGAAGCAAGTGGAGGAATTGATGAACAAGGGGTACGTGAGGGAGAGCATGAGTCCGTGTGTCGTTCCAGTATTACTTATGCCAAAGAAAGATGGAACTTGGAGGATGTGCGTGGATTGCAGAGCCGTCAACAACAAAATGGTAAAGTATCGTCATCCTATTCCTAGGTTAGATGATATGTTGAATGAATTGCATGATGCTTGCATGTTTAGTAAAATTGACTTAAAAGTGGATACCATCAAATTTGAATGAGGAAAGGTGAGGAGTGAAAAACTACTTTTAAAACTAAATATGGTTTATATTAATGGTAAGTAATGCCATTTGGACTCACTAATGCACCGAGCACTTTCATGTGATTGATGAATCATGTCTTATGTGCTTTTATAGGTAAATTTGTTATTGTGTACTTTGACAACATTTTAGTATATATCAAAGACCTTAGTGAGCATGTAGAACATCTTAAAAGTGTACTTGTGATTTTAAGAAATGAACAACTTTATGCTAATTTTAAGAAATGTACATTTTGCATGGAAAATGTTGTTTTCTTAGGATTTGTAGTGAGTGCTAATGGGGTAGAAGTAGATAAGGAAAAAAATAAAGGCTATTAAAGAATGACCAACACCTAAAAGCATAATTGAAGTAAGAAGTAATCATGGATTGACTAGTTTTTATAGGCGTTTTGTCAAAGACTCTAGCACAATTACTACACCACTCACGGAGATTGTTAAGAAGAGTGTGGAACTTCATTGGGGTGATGAACAAGAACATGCATTCAATACAATTAAGGATATGTTATATAAGGCATCAGTTTTAGCGCTACCTAATTTTGATAGATTTTTGAGATTAAATGTGATGCGTCGGGAATAGGTTGTGCTGTTTTGATGCAGGACAAAAGATCTATAGTCTATTTCAGCGAGAAGCTAAGTGGAGTAGCGCTCAATTATCCCACTTATGACAATGATTTATATTCACTTGTTCGAGCCTTGGAGACATGGTAGCACTACCTATAGCCTAAGGAGTTTGTGATATACCATGAATCATTGAAACATTTGCGAAGTCAAGGTAAGCTAAACAAAAGGCATGGAATATGGATGAAATTTGTAGAGACATTCCTTTATGTCATCCGGTACAAGCAAGGTAAGGAAAATGTGGTGGTGAATGCATTGTCTCGAAGGTATGTGCTACTAACTTCTCTTAGTTCTAAATTACTTGGTTTTGAGCATATTAAGGACATGTATGTTAGAGATTTAGATTTCTCACATATTTATGCATTATGTAATAAAGGGGCTGTAGATAAGTTCTTTAAGTAGGATGGATATTTGTTTCAGGAAAATAAGTTGTGTGTTCTTAATTGTTTAATGCGAGAGGTTTTAGTAAGGGAAGCACATAGTGGTGGATTGATTGGACACTTTGGGGCTAAAATGACTTTAGAAATGTTGGGGGAGCATTTTTATTGGTCTAAGATGAAAATTGATGTTGAAAGAGTTTGTAGTCGATTCATAATTTTTAAACAAGCTAAATCTAAGGTTTTATCTTAAGGTTTATACACACTGTTACCTACGCCTAGTGAACCATGAGTTGATATTTCAATGGATTTTATTTTGGGTTTACCAAGGACTAAGAAGGGATGAGATTTAATACTTGTGGTGGTAGATAGATTAGTAAGATGACACATTTCATAGCATGTTATAAGACCGATGATGCCACTAACATTGCTGATTTATTCTTTAAAGAAATAGTTCATTTACATGGAGTACCTAAGAGCATAGTATCTGATCGGGATGTGAAACTCTTGAGTCATTTTTGGAGAGTTTTGTGGGATAAGTTAGGCACTAAGCTTATGTTTCTAACAACTTGTCATCCACAAATCGATTGTAGTGAATAGGACCATGACACAATTATTACGCACTGCAGGCAATAAGAACTTGAAGAGTTGGGAAGAGTGTTTACCGTGCATAGAGTTTGCATACAATAAGGCCACACATTCTACTACTTCGTTTTTGTCATTTGAAATTATTTATGGTTTTAATCCACTAACACCTTTGGATTTAATACCTTTGCCTATGAATGAACGAGGTAGCTTAGACAGTAAAAGAAAGGTCGAGTTGGTGAAATCACTTCATGAAAAGGTGAAGGCGCAAATTGAAAACAAAAATAAACATTTCGCGTTGCAAGCAAACAAGCGGACGGTCCATTTCAAGTTTTGGAGAAGATTAATGACAATGCATACAAGTTGAGTCTTCCAGGTGAGTATAATGTTTCAGCAACTTTTAATGTGTATGATCTCTCTCTTTTCGATGCAAGTGCATATTAGAGGACGAATTATTTTGAAGAGGGAGGGGATGACATGATCCAAGAGTCAAGCCCGACGAAGCCGAGTTTAGGACGAGACCAGTTGATTATCGAAGGAGGTCCGATGACACGTTCGAGAGCAAAGCGGGTGAAAGAGGCTATGGGATTGCTTGTTCAAGCAACGATGGACGATGTCATGATCTGCATGAAAAAAGAGGCAAGTTTCATGTTGGGGTCAATGTCGGAAAACACTTGGATCAACATGATAGAAGCAAGCGAAGACGGAGGCCAAAATCTTCTACTATGCGACCACATAGTAGAAAGGAGCATGCGGTCGCATGCGTGCATACCGCAACAAAATGAAGGCTGAAGACTTGTTCTATGCAACTGCATAGTTAAAAAAAACTGGATGAAAATTTCATTTTTTCGCTAATTTCCTTATTACACTAGAATTCTAGTTTATTGCGATATTTTGTAATCTTTTTGACAATTTGAGATTATTATACAATTGAGAGGCATTGTGCTTTCAACTATTGTTCTTCATTGAATATCGTGACCTTATCAAGTTAATTTTTGTAGCGTTCAACATCGGGTGNATTGAGAGGCATTGTGCTTTCAACTATTGTTCTTCATTGAATATCGTGACCTTATCAAGTTAATTTTTGTAGCGTTCAACATCGGGTGCAGATCAACGTATTGTGTAATCAAGAGATCATTCAAACACTGATTTTGTTTGGTTGCTTGATTCATTAATTCTTGATTCAAACTCAAAATCGGGATTATTCTTTGTGTTTTCTTATGATCTTCAATTTCGTTGTGTGTTGTGTAGTGTTCGTTGCTATGTGTTTCTCATCACTAATCCTCGAATCATAATAATTATGACCATATTAGACACTATTCAATTGCGACGTACAAGATGTTTACTTATTTTTTTTATTTTAATGTTGTCCAGCGTGATACTTTCTTATGTAGAGGTGTAAACTTGAATTTTGATTGTCCAAATTCGAGTTACAATGTAGATTGACCTATTATTCCAAGCAATTTGTATTAAGCTAGAGTAACTTGACCGCATGTGTCTAGGTCCTTCTAAAAAAAATTCAAATGCGTTCAATCATCTAATAATAATAATATTATTATTTTATTTATAAGCAAGATTATTTGTTTACAAAGAATTGAACACACCATCTAATCTTGGGAAATGGGAATCTAGACTTCACATACACATGATAGTGAAGGAGAAACTAGCGGCATCTTCTCCATGTATAAAATTTGTTTACAAATGAATTAATAATTCATATGACCCACCTGTTTGTTATACTTTTAAGCAACTTTTTTATTTGTAAAGTTAATTAAGTGGTTAAAAGTGTCAAATACATTACAGCTGTTGAATAAAACCTCATAAAAATTTGAAGACGGACTTATCCATTTGTTCACTGCATGATTTCTCTATTGGTACCTATGGATGTTTTTGGGAGTAACAATTCTAACCACATTCATTAAGTCTCTTGGTCTAATATAATAAAACGTTTCTTCTTCCCATGTTGGATATCAATTAATTTTCAGATGAAATAAATTAAATGCCGATCCTACAATGTTGTTCGAACTCGTTATACTTTTTAACTACCAAGTTTTCTGTTTATTTCCAAGAAAGAATTAATAAATAGCAATTATCTTCTACACCAATAAAACATTTCCTTAATTGACTAGTTTTCATTTGATCCATATAATTAAGAACCTACCAAACTTAATGGCCGACCTTCGACATCGGATTTGTACAAATAAAGGCTAATATTAAGGAACAAAAAGTTGCTCCAACAATCCCAATTTGCCTATAGTTTTCAACCATCTATTGGAGTACTTTTGAAGCTTCAACCCAATTCTTGCCTTCAAAAATTACACCAAAAGTCTCAACTGCCAAATAACAGACATGAATAAAGAACATAGTAATAGATTCAATTTGGAGAAACCAAATTTCAGCCTGTGTTTGGGGAGGGTAGCCAGAACCTGGTCAGGGAATTTGGAACCAAGCTCCAGTTATGAGAAAATAAGAAGTGGGTCCAAACTCGGTCCTACAAACAATGCCACGAATGCCAGGGGACACACGCCTTTTGACACCGGGGTTGCCACGCCGAGGCTGGCCAGGAGCAGTGGGATGAGAAGAGATTGGAGCTTCGAGGATGTCAGAAGAACGGTTCAAGGATAGTAAGGAATTAGACGATGTTTTAGATTATTGTGTCTTAATTAATGCATTTCTCTCATAGTTGGAGACTAAGAAATAATGCGTATAAACTTAGTTGTTGTTTTTAAGATTTGGGTCCCATCTTAATAAGTCAACCTTATTAAGAGGAGTAGTCCAAACTCTTATAAATTGATATATGTTTTCATCTTTATTTGATGTGAGATTTTATCCCTTAACATGTCCAACAAGATGGTGACTCGTTTAAGTAGACCAATCTTGAAATCCGTATGCTCAATTTTTTTTTGAGTCTTGATCGAATGGAATTGTGTTGGTAAATGGTTTTTTATAGTTGTGAAATGAGTCAACTTTGAGCCCAAATTTTAGTGGAACCCGTGCCTTGTTTTTAACAGGACCTAGCATATTCATATTCTACTCCACAAAAGGATTAACGTGATATATTTATATTATTTTGTGAAATGGGTAAACTTTGTGCCCAAATTTTAGTAGGACCCGTGATTTATTTTTAACGGGACCTAACATATTCATGTTCTACTCCTTAAGAGGATTAACGTGATATATTTATTTATCGAAAATCATTTAGTATTGAATGAAATATTTAATTTCAAAGTAATTCACTTGGAACTATTAAATAGTGAAGAATTTGATCTATTGAAAAATTTCCATACACTTTTCCCGCATAAGAAAGTTATGAAACTTTGGTGTGATTTATATAATGTAAGATTGAGAATTGAGTTTGGGCCTCAAGAGGTACCAATAGTCTTTAGAAAATGGGATACCTATGTCCTATGAGATTCGGTCCAAACCCCACATGTCGTCGTCGCCGTCCGATCGGCCGGCACGAGCACGAGCCTAGTCCGGTCCGGTCCGTGTGCGGGTGCCTCCTTGTACTATATTATCTTTTTGGACAAAATTTATTTAATTTTGGATTAAATTGTAATTATTCAAATCTTGAGTACTTAATAAAATTAATTTTTATTAATGGGCTTGTTTTTATAAAAAAATTATTTTTGATGGTCTGTTAACTAAATAATTAACACAATAACTGTATTTTCTTCGAAACGAATAATGAAAATAATAGCAGAAAACAATTTAGAAGGGGGTGGACCTAACCTAACCTTCGACAAGTGAAAATGTCGTGAAACAAATTATGAGATTTACTCCACCAACATGGGAAGTGCAAAATTGTATGATCTTTATGAGGACCGCTGGCTGATCTTTATGAAGTAGTGGAGGGTTTGACTGAGGCACTGAGCCACCCTCAAGGCTCAAAGGGGTTAAATTGTTAAAACGAGTGGCAGAGAGCCATCTATATTAAATAGGTAGCAATAATTTGATTGGAACACATAACACAATCATAATCTCGAGTTGGAAAGGGATATTGGACGGTTTATGACACACACACTTTGCTAAAAAATTAGATTTGGTAGTCTTGACAGCTCTATTTTATCACGTTTATGCTATGTAGGATATCCGTGTAAGAGTTTTGAACCTGCAGAGTAGAGAGATAACAACAAAATCTGAAAATTATAGTACTAGCCACTAGGGGCGGACGCAGAAGTTTAAAATTAGGAGACACAATCGAACTTATAAAGAAGTTGGAAGAAATTTTACAATCGAAAATTTACATCCAAAAAAATCATACCCCATGTAATTTTGCATCCGAAAATTTACATGGGATATGAATTTTTTAGATGTAAAATTTTGAAAATTTTTAATGTCATATTTCATATAAAATTTCCTAATAAAATGATGAAAATTATATTGAGAAATTTGTGTTCGTAAAAATAATAAATGTTAATGAAATAATTAAATTTTTTTAAAGAAAATGCGAGTTAGACGTCTTTCTTTAAGAATCACGTTTAAAGCATTTTTAACTATTTTCGATATCTGTTTGGACTATTCGATATGCCTATAATGTAGTTCTCAAAATAATTTTTGAGATGACATAAGCAATTTGTATATTCGATTAGCGTACGATCGTCTAATAATTTTTAAAGTTAGCATGTCATCGAAATTTTAAAAATACTAATTTTGAACGGCCTACTTTGATAAGTCGTAACATTTGCTACAATTGATCATTTTGTACGTCATTAACGACATAGAAAACTAGACCTTGAACACTTTGAAATGATATTAAGAATGTAATATTTTAATTTCTAATCACATCACATAATTTCTAATCACATCACATAATGACTTCGAAAATTGAAATAAAAATATAGGAAATTTAGTGGTAAAAAAAAAGAAAGGAGCAAAGTTGGGAGGTCACGGCCACCCCTGCATGCGCCCATTCTAGCCACCCAAAATGTGTTCAAGTATTTGGGATTCATAACTTGTGTTTATAGATGACATTAACTCTCAATTATAGGAGGAAATCAAAGGAAATTAATTATTATGCAAAGTAATCAATATCTTAGCATAGAAACCTTAATAATTAATCAATACCTGGTTGGTAAACAACAGTTGTCTGAAAATATGTAGTTAAGATGTAATAAAGACACGAAGAACAAAGAATGTTAAACTCATAAATCAACGAGGAAATAAGAAGAAAAAGGTTGTAAGTCAATGCACAAAGATGCTACAAATAGATACGGTTTACCAGATCTTTTTTTTTTTCTTTTTTTTCCTCTATATTATTTTGTATTTTCTATATGGAACATCTAACCAAATCAAAAGGGTACGGTTTTGATCCAGGCAGTGAATCCTGTTTGACACTGTCTTGAGGCCTGCCTATTTATTAATAATCCCAGCCCTCTTCTTTTCTCCGTCCCACTCCTCTCCTCTCCTTTGCCCCTGGCTGGCCAGAATGGTGAGTCGTTTCCTCAATGCTTATCGTAGTTACAAATTTTATTTTGGCGCTCTGATAAAAAATGATTCTTGGAAATTGGAATTTTGATTTTGTTAGGCAACATGCTGCAAAGAGAGAGCTGTATTGGTGGCAGTTTATGTAGAGATGCCGAGGAGGAGGTTGCCTTCGAGTAATTACCAGAACCAGCAGCACTTCCCCCAGGCTCATTGTGCTGCTGGTGGTAGAAGGTACAATATGAGAGCTGAGCTGCTCGACTATGCTAGAGACGTGAGAACATCTGCACGATCAGGGGATCCTCCCCGGTACATTTGAGTTCACAAACCATACAACCACGAGCAGTCCAGATTACTCCGGCTCAAAGAAAGAAAAGAAAAACAACTGTTCCAACTTGTTTGGGAAACTGGAAATTGTTTATACCGAGATTTCTCACCTCGATGACAGCCTCAAAAACATTGAAAATGAAGAAGAAAAACAAGAATAAAAACAGCGTATCCACAATTACTAAGACGACAACTGTGATGAAACACCTCCAGGTAACTTGCAGATCCCCTCAAAGTGTCCTCTATTATAAGCTACATCTTCTAATTTCATATTACATACGAGTAATTTTCCTTTTACAGATACAGAAAAAGAAGAAATTTTTCTCAAAATTGTTAGCGACACCACGAGATCTATGAAGGTATTACAGCCTACTTTGCACCAAGATCCGGGCTCAGTATTGATCAATCGACACCATAGGAGAAAACCCAATCCCAATCGCTAACACCAAACGGTTGCTCCAAGTATCAACCCACAAAGGGAACTTTGGATGAGGAAACTATAGCCACCAATCAGCCACTAAGGCCGAAGACAAGAGGAGAAGAAGACAGTAGCACACAACTACCGAAACAGGCAGAGAGCACACAACCAACACGCCACTTTTCTCTCTAGACAAAAAAGGCTATTTTCTTTCACGCACTAGAACAGTAACAGGCAAGGGTATATATAGGTTGGTTATAAGATTTTAGGGTTAGGCCCAATAGTAGGGGTGTCAATGGGCCGAG
>CAIGRF010159191.1:27413-42139 GCA_903798235.1 Fraxinus ornus
GAAAACCATAAACAACCGCATCAAAAATTCAAGAGAAATATTGTTGAAAGAAGCACTGTTGCTAGAGAATGTTTACCATCAAGAAACACCAATTTTGGAAAATTAAAGTAAATTATAAGGAGTTGAGTTCAATTTAAATCATTCACAACAAACAAATCGAATCGATTTCTACATACAATGCCCGTTTTAACACTAATACAATCCGATAGTACCTTCCAAGTTAGGTGATGATGAAGTTGAGAAGAAATCACAGGAACATAAGATAAATTGGTGCCGGGGATGATGAATATATTCCCAATTTTTTGTGTAATACCGAGAAAGAAAACCTAAGCTGCTCTTGAGGTTATTTTTAGTTGGATTAATCTACCCGCACGTGTACATCTTGGATGATGTTCGGGTAAGAACAGAGGCTTTTGATTTGAACAAGTGTTGAAATAAGTGTCGAACAAATTAATGATAAAGTTATTGGGTTAATTTAACAAACTGTAGCTGAACTTACTTAAAAATTATAAAACGGTCATTAAAATTTAAAATTTGTAGAGACGGTCACTGAAGTTTTAAGTGCTTTCACAGACGATTACTGAAAGATCGTTATGATTTTAATTCAAACTTAAAGGACCAAAACACGTAGATATAGAAGATTAACCACATCAAGTGCAAATTTCTTGCTATTAAGTGCCACCTTTGGAGTAAATTAGATACAAATTGTAAAAGTAATATTTTAATTCTCGTTCCGCATATATATGCACAAGACCATAAATTTAGATATGAGATAAATATTTTTCTATGTTTTTGTATGATCGTGCAAATATTTCCTAGCTTTTAATTATTTATTTTAGTTCACATAAAAATATAGTGTATTCTGTTTAAAAGTAGTTGACTTACTCAAAAATTTGCACTTGAGGAGGTCAAACTTCTATGTCCACGTGTTTTGGTCATTTAAGTTTGAGTTAAAATCATAACGGTCCTTCAGTGACCATTTGTGAAATAAATTAAAATTTCAGTGACCGTTTGTAAAAGTGTATGAAATTTCAGTGACCGTTTCTTCAAAATTTAAACTTCAGTGATCGTTTTGTAATTTTTAGGTAAGTTCAATAACCGTTTGTGAAATTAAAATTTAAAATTCAAGTCACTTTTTAATTTAAAATTCAAGTCACTTTTTATTTATTTTCTCCAATACAGAAAAGCTTTTTCATTTCTCATTTACTTCAATCTTAAAATCTCAGAATTTATCAAATGCTCAACAAAAAAAAAAAAAAAATCTCGTTTATATTCATTACTTCAGATCAGTAAGTATATTTACATATTTAATTTTGTTTTCGTTAAATTAGTATACTTTTTTAATCGTTAAATCTTATTTCGACATATGTTAATACATAGATAAATATTTACATTTTATTAAATAGATCTTTGATTTTTTTTAAGCAAAAAGCGAAAAAAATTCACCTGCATAGTCAATTTTGAAAATTAATATGTAAATTGTAAAATGAACAACCTAGACAACTAGGTCGTCTTTTAACCAATGTTCTAAAAAGCGTAAAGCGTTGCGTAGCGTCGATGTCGAGAATCAAGAATTACAAGATTAAGCGTGCCAATGCGAAAAATTAGCGTCATAATGCGTTTCGTATTTTTAATATTATTTTAATTATTTTTAAGACATTAAATATATTTTTATATATAAAAAAAATTTATGAAAAAAAAAAAGGTGGCGGGATAAGGCGCGCTTAATCGCGCTATAGTGGTCAACAAAAAAGGTTGACCGCTTTTTTACGCGAATACCTCGAAGCGGAGCGTTTTCGCCACGCTCCGCGCTATAGCGGCGCTATTTCCCGTTATTTAAAATACTGCTTTTAACGGACAACCCGACTGTCCGAGCCATCCTTTGACGGACAGTCTAGCTGGACCGTCTATTAACGCTATTTTTTTCCTTAAAATTATTTGATTCATAATGTAGATATGGAATCAGCAAATCCGTTTGTTACTTTTGTGAATTTCAAATTAATGAAAATGATCGATGAGTATTGAAATGGATGGGTGAATGAGATATGTTACTAGAAATTAGTGATAATATCAGTACAACTTATGCGAAAATATACCATAATTTACAATACATGCTCAATGTTGATCTTTCTTAGTACGATAAGGAGTTGAAATTTCTGTTTAACGAGCATACAACCATTTTTATGCTACTTGTAAAAGTTACTTCTGAAGTGAAAATGAAGTTGCTAATTGAATTAAACAAAATATGCACGACTCCTATTTACTATTGCTTGAACCTCCTCTATTCACAGTTGGTTTGTTAAGTCCTATCATGTTTTCAATCTTTTAGATCCATTAAAGAAAAATTGAAGTTGGGTATTTGATTTTTTAAGATCACTCTTAAGAGTCTTAACCTTAAATTTTAAGAACTCTTTTCCAAATCTCAACTCAACAAGATCTCTGATAACTCCTTAAGTTTGACTATAAGTCTGTCTTTTTCTAATTCGTGTTCATTCAATCACTTAAAGACCGATCTATTAAACTTATGTAACTTGATATTGTCCTTATATAGCTGGTCATTAGCATCGTGAATATTCATATCATCCTCAGATCCTTCATCGGTATGTGATTGATTCGTCTAGAAAAAAATTGAATTACGAATCGTAATTACACTCTGATACCACTTGTTAGAAAATAATTAAACCCAAATATGTGGAGTTAACACAATAACAAGCAACTAGTCAGTTTTATTGTCTCTAGATTATTATTAAGGATAATCAATATTAAGCCCTAAGTTTAAATAATCACAAACATTCAGATCAATGCAGTAAGCAATATCTGGATGTGTGCAATTCATAATATAAATAGACTCCTATGATCTGAGAATACTCTAGCTTAGGTACAGGTTCACATCTATATTTGGCCAAATCTAGACTTAAATCTACAAGGGTTTTTAGCTTAGGTACGGGTTCACATGAATATATTATTTGAAAATGTGTTCTTAGCTAAAAAGAAAAAAAAATGGGGCTCAAACAAGAGCTAAATACAATCTCAATTTAGAAAGACTAAGATACAACAAGTTTCTCAAATATTTTAAGAATTTTAATTCCTAATATTATATTTTCTATGTCAATACTCCAAACTTAAACATATGTTTGCTCTCGAAACAAAACTATAATCTAAATAAAAACAACACACAAGCATGCAAAAATATTTGGTTAGAGAATCTAGCTTTTACCTCAAGATTGAAATCACCATATCAAATCTACAAACTGTTTCAAAGTCATAATGCCAAATCAATATCCACTCTTCCAATATAAAACTGACGTGTGTGTGAAGAACTAAGTAGACAATCATAAATTTACAAGTTGCTTCAATTCTCAACCCTTTGTGGTCAAATATATTATTTCAACTCTCGTATATTCACACACCGCCAACTTATTCTTTTTACTCTTTTTTAGTTTACAATTACAATCTAAGGTTGAATTTTTCAATATTATCCCCAGCCTCTTTAGTTCCAGGTGGACTCTATTAATCGTAATTCAACACATCAATAAATAATGATTCTCCAATTATTTGATTACTTCAACACCTGGGACTAAACTATGTTAATAATCTATTATCAAAAGTCATGTCTTCTCAAATAAGTGTTTGGAAGCTTAACCAGGGTATTTAGTGCGTCTTCTCTTTCATACACTTAGTTTTTTTTTTTTTTTGCACTTCTCTCCCTTAACTTTTTATATGACCCACATAATGAGCTTTTGGCCGATAACTCCCAAATTAGATAATTTTAGAGCATCAAGTTGTAAAATACCCTACCAGATTTAATAACTAGAGTCACAAATGCTACGAACTACGAACATATGTCTTTTATATATATACAGTAAAACTCAATTTTAGTGCGCATATAATATCAAGTTTTATAGGGTTAAACATCAATCAATCTAGCATGCAACTTATTCACCTTTCATAAATCAACACCAAAGTACACAGATGTCTTTTTTCAAATTTTTATATGTTTCTGTTATATACTAAAGTAACAACGAAAAACAAATACACAGACACTCAAAAATACACGAAAAGTAAAAACTCAAAGTCTTTCCCACCCCCAAACTTAAAATCAATATCGCCCTCAATATCATAAGGCATGTGTAAAACTATAAAGGGATTGGAAAGAAAATGAAGAAGGTACTCCCAAAATTTTTCCATTAATCTCTAGTAGTTGAACTCTACCACGGGTAGTTATTGCCTCAATTTTTCTTCCTCCACAACCTTCACTGTCATTACCTGCTGTTTGGAATTTATCTCAGTGTCACGGGGCAATGCTTCTGGTAGTCTCTCTGAAAGTGCTTTCGCTATATGTCCCATCCGATTTTCAAATTTTTTTATGGCATCTCCCTGAACTTGCAAGCTTTTATCTGTTCTTTGCATGTGTTGAGTAGATATTTCCGCCAACTTAGTCACAAGATCTTCTAATGAAGACTTCTTCTATTCTGCTGAAAACCTGGCGGTGCAGTTTGTCGTGGTACAATCGAGCACCCTGGTTATTACTCCACTAAAAACCTAGTTGATTTCTCCAACCTGGGTAATAGGTGTTAGGATCAGGATTGTGTTGTTGCCTTTGAACATTTCGAGTGTAGTTCACATCCTCAACTGTCTGAACAAAAATAGACCCTACATTACAATCAACACTCTCGTGGTTCCCTCCACCATGTTTGCATTTCAATCCCATTGTCTAGGCTGCATTCATTTGATCCAACTTCTGTGCCAATGACGCCAACTGTGCTAGAATTTATGTTAAAGAATCAAGTTCGAATATCCCAGCAACTCTTTTTTCATTCGTCCTTTCAGTAGGCCAAAGTACACTGACGAATGCAAAATCCTCCAAGATTTGGTAGACTTGATTCACGATTTTTTTGTAATAGAACCATTACATGCGGAGTCTACGTTAGCCTTGCTTATTGAATTCAGACCAATGTAAAAGTACTGCACCTGAAGCTATTTCTGCAATTCGTGTTGTGGATATTGACCGAATAAACCTTTGTATCGTTCCCAAGCCTCTAAATAACATTATTAGTCCAGTTGTTGGAATGTGGTAATATCTTCCCTCAGCTTTGCAATCTTTTTGGACGGGAAATATTTGCAAAAGAATTTTTGACTCAATTGGTTCCATGTAGTGATGCAATGAAGTGGACAAGATTCTAACCACTCTCTGGCTGAGTCTATCAATATATATGGGACAAGCCTCGGTCTGATTGTTTCCCTGGACACCCCGGATACTCAATAGTTGCACACATATCTAGAAATCTTAATTTATGAGTGTTGAGATTTTTCGTAGCTATCCCAAAGAATTGTAGCGCGTTTTAGAACATGTTGATCACATCAAACTTTAGGTGGAAGTTTGTCTGACCAAACGATGGATATACTATGGTAGATTGGGTTTCCACAATTAGTGGAACCATTTACTCCCCCATACCTTGCATTTTCATTAGTTGCAGCCACATTCAATTGTACTGCTTCCAGATTAGCCCCGATGACAATTTGATTCAAATTTTCCTCTATCATGTCTTCCTCTTTCTTCTTTTGGCGTGTTTTCAACTGTTGTCTTTTTCGAAAGTTGAATGTTCATTCAATCTCCGGGTCAGATTGAGCAAGATCACCGGTTCTCGTACTTTGCATACAATGTCTTGAAAAAAGAAATAAGAAACATTGTAAAGATTTTCTAATACAATGAATTAAACTAAAAAAATAGTAAAATTCAGATTTAAAGCTAGAATTAACTAAACTTATCAAAAACAATAGTCCCCAAAAACGGCGCAAAAAACTTGATCCTTTGAAAATCTGCAAATGTACGAGATCATAGTCAAGTAATATAATGATGAATAGAGTATCGAATCTAAGAAGACTGTGTTTGACCAAGTTAAAACTGATTGTAACTTTAATCAAATAGCAAACAAATTTTTTAATTTTGTTTATACTAATACCTAAATTATCAATTAAACTAATGAAAGTAACTAAATGTGTGTTTTCAAATACATGAAATGCATTGCTAAGATGTCGAATCTCCCTTATTATTTTATTTTTTGTATAACAATTAAAGTGACAATTTGAAATCATTCATGTTGGTCAATGCTCATAATTTAATTAAAAGTCTCTCTCGATAGCGATCAGATTTATTCCTCTCATGTGACCCTTCTATATCTCATTAAAAGATGCAAACATGATAAATGCATTAACAAGTGCTAGAACATCTATTGAAACTATATAAAATATAGAGGTATACCTTTATCATCTGTCGAGACTTACAATGTTTATTATATTGAGTTTAAACCCTATTTTCTCTCTCGATAAAAATAAAATTCACTAACAATTCATTTGGTAATCAAACAATTGAAAAAAACGATAATAATGATAATAAACATCCACAAATCAAATCAAATTAAGGTTAAAATAATTAATTAAAACTGAAAATATCATAATAATGGTTCATCTCTTCTAGCAATGTATAAAACTAGTCAACGTATCGAAATTACAAGAAATCATATTTAAGTAAAAAGACATAACCCAATTTTTTGATAAATTGAGAAGATGAATCTTGAAATATTTAATCTCTTCAATGATTTCTTGATAAATCTCCACTTGGGCCTTCTCTTTTTTGCCCAAAAATTAAGTCTGAATCTTCACTTAATTGAATTCTTGCAACTCCTCTTCAATCATCTCACAAAAACTATGAATTTTCCTCATTTGATGATAATAACTTATGAATATTGGAGTATGAAATGTATATGAGAAGTCTCGAATATGTATTCTATCGTAAGGTATTTGTAGGAGTAGAAAATTAGTTGAAAATCACGTCCAAATTGATTTTAAAAAAGGTTCCAATAGAATAAGGAAAATTGTATTTGCACGCAGACTTTTTTGTCTCTACACAACAGTCTGTATTTTGTTTATCACTTTCTTTTTTCGATATCTAATTGAGGTGATTCAAATTGTGTTGGAAATCTAACTCAATGGTCTATAACTTTGCTAAAAATAGAATCTTTCCAATCCAGACGTTTACTATGCCAAAAATGGGTTTCAATTTTCGACTAAAAATCTGGAATATAACTTGTTCGATTGAAAATTGATTTTGATAATATTTTGATCACGTTCCATTCCTTTTTGAGTTCTAATTCAATCCAATTATCTCCTAGCAATCTTTAAAGTGTCGTCTTGTGGTCCGAATCAACTATTGAATATTTACAATTTGGTCCTCAAACTTTGAACTTTGGACTTTGCATTTTCTTTTGTTTCTTCTAATTTCTTGTTCAACAATTGAGTTTTATCTATATAACATAAAACACAACAATTTAGAATATATTTTGTCAAAAGAACTATCAAATATCGATATTTTAGTCCACCGAATAAGTGTATAAAATACACTTATCAATGCCCATATGTTTCATATCANAGAATTAACTAAACTTATCAAAAACAATAGTCCCCAAAAACGGCGCAAAAAACTTGATCCTTTGAAAACCTGCAAATGTACGAGATCATAGTCAAGTAATATAATGATGAATAGAGTATCGAATCTAAGAAGACTATGTGTTTGACCAAGTTAAAACTGATTGTAACTTTAATCAAATAGCAAACAAATTTTTTAATTTTGTTTATACTAATACCTAAATTATCAATTAAACTAATGAAAGTAACTAAATGTGTGTTTTCAAATACATGAAATGCATTGCTAAGATGTCGAATCTCCCTTATTATTTTATTTTTAGTATAACAATTAAATTTGAAATCATTCATGTTGGTCAATGTTCCTAATTTAATTAAAAGTCTCTCTCAATAGCGATCAGATTTATTCCTCTCATGTGACCCTTCTATATCTCATTAAAAGATGTAAACATGATAAATGCATTAACAAGTGCTAGAACATCTATTGAAACTATATAAAATATAGAGGTATACCTTTATCATCTATCGAGACTTACAATGTTTATTATATTGAGTTTAAACCCTATTTTCTCTCTCGATAACAATAAAATTCACTAACAATTCATTTGGTAATCAAACAATTGAAAAAAACGATAATAATGATAATAAACATCCACAAATCAAATCAAATTAAGGTTAAAATAATTAATTAAAACTGAAAATATCATAATAATGGTTCATCTCTTCTAGCAATGTATAAAACTGACTTGTATCGAAATTACAAGAAATCATATTTAAGTAAAAAGACATAACCCAATTTTTTGATAAATTGAGAAGATGAATCTTGAAATATTTAATCTCTTCAATGATTTCTTGATAAATCTCCACTTGCGCCTTCTCTTTTTTGCCCAAAAATTAAGTCTGAATCTTCACTTAATTGAATTCTTGCAACTCCTCTTCAATCATTTCACAAAAACTATGAATTTTCCTCATTTGATGATAATAACTTATGAATATTGGAGTATGAAATGTATATGAGAAGTCTCGAATATGTATTCTATCGTAAGGTATTTGTAGGAGTAGAAAATTAGTTGAAAATCACGTCCAAATTGATTTTCAAAAAGGTTCCAATAGAATAAGGAAAATTGTATTTGCACGCAGACTTTTTTGTCTCTACACAACAGTCTGTATTTTGTTTATCACTTTCTTTTTTTCGATATCTAATTGAGGTGATTCAAATTGTGTTGGAAATCTAACTCAATGGTCTATAACTTTGCTAAAAATAGAATCTTTCCAATCCAGACGTTTACTATGCCAAAAATGGGTTTCAATTTTCGACTAAAAATCTGGAATATAACTTGTTCGATTGAAAATTGATTTTGATAATATTTTGATCACGTTCCATTCCTTTTTGAGTTCTAATTCAATCCAATTATCTCCTAGCAATCTTTAAAGTGTCGTCTTGTGGTCCGAATCAATTGAATATTTACAATTTGGTCCTCAAACTTTGAACTTTGGACTTTGCATTTTCTTTTGTTTCTTCTAATTTCTTGTTCAACAATTGAGTTTTATCTATATAACATAAAACACAACAATTTAGAATATATTTTGTCAAAAGAACTATCAAATATCGATATTTTAGTCCACCGAATAAGTGTATAAAATACACTTATCAATGCCCATATGTTTCATATCACAATATTTTGTCAATATTTTCATAGTTGTCATTAGATAACATGATTATTACCCATACTTAGTAGGTCATCAACATATAGACATATATTACATACATACTTTGTATGTTTTTATTTAAACGCACTTATCATACTCATTAATCTTAAAATCATTTAACAGTATAATTTTGTCAAATTTCTCATTTCCATATTCTTGTACTTGCTTTAGTCTATATAATGACTTAACTAGTTTAATCTCCCTTTTCTCCCGTTCATGAATAATTAATTCATCAGGTTGTTCCGTGTAGATTTCTCCTTCTAGCTCACCATTTAAAAAAGTTGTTTTACCATCAATATAATGGATTTCCAAATTATGCAACACTATGATTATAAATAATACTTTAATAGACGTTATTTTTATCACATGTGAATATGTTTCGAAGAAGTTTCAAGATCTTCTTTTTGTTGAAATCTTTTTGGTCACCAATCTTGCCTTGTACTTATAAATTGATTCAACAATTTTTAATTGTCTTTTGAAAATTCATTTACAACATAATGATTTTTCATAGGTGGAGAACTACCAACTATCAGGTATAATTCCGTATAATAGAATCAATTTCATTATTGCTAGCCTCTTTCTCGAATGAAGATTTTGGACTTGACAACTCTCGATCAAATGTTCTACGTTCATTTTCTAACAGATAAGTTAAAAAACTTGACTAAAAGATATAGCTACTTTGGTCTTCTTACTACATCATCGTTCTTCCACGCTTTGATAATCAACAATTGTAGTATTACAATTAATTTTCATGAACTCATTTATTTCCTATCTTTACAATGATTTTTTTTTATTTTTTCAAAAAATGCAACACTCATGGATTCAATGGTGGTATTCTCATGTATATTTGGAATTTTGACTTATTACGAGGAACTGATATGTACTATTATTATTAGCATATCCAATTAATACGCGGTCAATAGTTTAGGTCCTATTTCAACATGTTTAGGCTTTGGTACTTATACCTTAGTCAAACACTCCTGGTTTTTAAGTATTTATGAAGGCTTGTGAACTTTCCATAATTCATAGCACTACACCAAAAAAAGTCTTTTGCAAAGGCCAAAAAATGCTACGGTAAACCTTTTGCAGCGTTTTTTCAAGTGTTTCGGGGGTTGGTGTTGTCGTTGAGGAAAACCTTTTTTCAGCTTTTATTCACCGTTACGAAAAACTCTTTTGCATCGTTTTTTCAACGTTGCGGTAGACCCTTTTGTAATGTTTTTCCACCTTGTGAATTCCCATCCTTTGGTTTTGGCAACATTTTCCGAACGTTGCCATTGGTGATTTTAATGTTTTTTTTAAGACCTAAAGCATGAACTAATGGACAGTAATTTATGAGGTCTCTTATCAAATCATCAAAAAGAAAACGAAAATCCTTACCAGTATCATTTCTTCGTCTACATTCTCATCATCCTCTTCATCTAAAATTCATATGCCAAATGTTGAAACATCAGAAGTAAAACCATCTTCCTCTACCTCGAGGCTGCTAACCTTAATTAACTTGTCACCAGAAGTCAGAATCTTTAATCAACACAAAAATAATATGAAGAAAAAATAAATAATCCAGCGTAGAACTCACATCTCATTCAGTTCTTCTTGTTTGTAACTTTCAGGAACCACATCATGTCCTTCTTTTGTGTTCGGATCCATCTATGTCTCGTCCAAGATGGGCTTTTTTCATTTGATATCACTGTTCTGTCTCTGCTTCTCAAGATCCAAAGCCAGTTCTTTCACCCTCATTGCCTTGATCTATCAACAAAAATTGAATACATAAAAAATTATACCCCCTACAACATAAACAAACTGTTGAGAAATGTGTATAATAGGAGTCCTCATTGATTAGATACTCATTAACTTTCAAAACCAAGCATTATATTTCAACGAAAACTAAAAAAGGAAAACAAATTAAATCTGAAAAAAATACAAAAACAGAGACACTGAAAGAATACTGGTATCCAGCTCAACCAAGTAGAGGTCTTCAGTAATAATTCAGTAAAAGATTACAACTTTAAACTGATGATCGTCCAATTCACATACATTTCATCAAAAATTCTTTAAGCAAATGAAAGAAGCCATAAATTTCAACCAAACTCACATGATTGAGAAGCAATTTCTCAGAGGTCTTTCGAATTTTAGGTTGGGCATTCTCTCGCTAGCGGCGGTGTGCAATGATCATCCGACGCTTGAGAGCCGGTGTGCCTCCATTGAAAATGAAGACATGCTTGGTTCGAAGGTAGAGAAGCTAATGCGCCTAAAAAATCCCAACAAATGAGCGTTTCAGACCATCTCTCCCTTCTCATCTCGCATTGCCTTCATAAATTGTATCATCCATATACTAGCATCTAGAATCCCAATAGAAAAATAAGAATATTAAGCGTTAATATTACTGCATGCATTACATGAGTTTGAAGGGTTAGCGTTAGGGTTTTGAGGGAGAGATACCAATGGTGACTTTCTTTCTGGCGAAGGTTTCAACGGAGACACAGTGACCGACCGGAGCAAGCGATTCCCAGACACGGGTTGCGATTCCTGATTGAACAAAAGCCCCAAATTACCTTCTTATTGGAAGAGGTAAGAGGAAGGTTTGGGTGGAAGAAATAACAGGCAAGGAGAAAGAAGAGAACATGGAGAAGAAAATAAGAAGGAAAAGGAAAAGGAAAGAACACTAAAGGAGAAGAGAGGCATAAATGGAGGGGTTTTGTTGGAGAAGGAGGCATGAAGGGAGAAACGTGAATTAGTACAGGGTTTGGGTTATTTTTTGGTTTTTTTATCATTTGAGTCCATATATAATTTAATTTGAACGCTTTTCGTAACGTTAATTTAATTTGAACGCTTTTCATAACGTTTTAAAAAACGTTACGAAAGACAAAGCTTTTCGCAACTCGCAACGTTAAAAATAAAAAAAATTCGCAAAACTAAAAAAACGTTGCAAAAAGGCAACATTCACTTAAAAAATATTGTCAAAGTTCAACTTTGTTAAGCAATGACAACATTCACGTATTAGAATGTTTCGATATACCCCTTTATCAATATTTAATTATCGAATATTGCCTTTTATGTGTTGCAAATGATCATTTTTGGAGTAGTGTAGGGAGATTCGTTCCTACTTTGTGTGGTATATTTTATTAAAAATGTGATTGACAAAAGGGGAATTGCTTTGCCCCACAAGTTATGAGATAAATTAGAACTAATCAATGTACAACAATATCATTTGATTGACGTGAATAAGGAGTTGCAGATTGATGAATAATTCTAGAGTCTAAACAAAATTCTTCAAACGGTGCTACATATTCTCTTCTTCTATCACTACGAATAACCTTTATTCATTTTCTAAAAGGATTAACAACCTCATTTTTGTATTGTTTATATATTCTAAGGTTTCGTCTTTGTTTCTTAACAAATTGACATAACATTATCGTGTGCAATTATCCATAAAAACAATAAATAATTATTTACAATTTCTACTTTGCACAAATATTAAATCACAGATATAACTATAAAGTAATTCTAGAGGATTTTAGTTACTTAAATCAAATGAAATGATGTTTTGGCTAATTTAGTCTCTACACAAATTTCGCACCAATGATTTTGATCAAATAAAACAAAAGACAAAAAATCTGAATTTATTAATTTTCATAAAGTATTAGCATTAACATATTGTGATCTATTATGCCATAAATTATATGACTAAATCTAGTAAGCAAAAGATATATTTATTAACACCAAAATCATGAAGTAGAGGCATTACATTCATTTCGAATAGTCCATTGGCTAAGTATACTTTGCCCACATACATGTTCTTTTTGGTGAGTACAAACTTATCAGACTCGAATACTAGTTTAAATTCATTTTTGCTTAACAAAGCTCCAGAGACCAAATTCTTGTTAATGTTCGGAACATGCAACATATTAATGAGGGTTACTTCTATGTTCTATGTCATCTTCAACATTATACAAAAACCAACTACTTTGATGTTGTTGAGTTGTGCATGAAGAGCACTCATCATTGATTGGAGTATAATATGAAAACATCTCATTATCAGCACAAAATATGACCAGTATTGCATCTATGAACCATTCTCTCGGTTGTTCGCCATATTTGCTTCAAATACTAAAGCTGAGAGCATCATATTAGATACGACAATAGATAATTTATTCTCGATCAATTAGACTTGGTGGTTTTTGTTATACCTTTTCCGTTGACACCATCTTGCCCAGTTATAGCATTTTCCTTTAAATTTCTTGGCATTGCTCCTTTACTTGTCATTGCTTGAGTGACTCATTTTCTTGCTAGTATTTGGTTTTATCNCTAGAAAATGAGGTAATAGAGACGGAATTTTAGCAACGGACATTTTCCGTTGAGATTACCAACTGATTATCAACGAATTAGCAACAGAGTATTATTTTATTATTCTTAAAAACTATATATTAAATTATCGACGGAATTATCAACGAAAGTCTTACGTTGACATAATTCCGTTGCTAATCCGTCGGTAAAAAATAAAAAAAAATAATTAAATGATAAATTAAATAATTTATCAATGACTTTATCAACGGATATTTTCGTTGAAAAGGGGAAAAAAATAATAAAATAATTTTCAATGTAAAAAATTATTGATAAACAATTTCCCTACTACTTAAATTTTCACTTCCCGCAAAAATTTTCTATTTCCCTCTAAGCCCTGTTTGAACCCAACTTTCCCTTTCTCTTTCTCAAGCCAAATCGCTCTCCCTTTCTTCTCAAACCGCTCCGCCATTCCCATTTCTCACACCAAATCGCCCATTTCTGGAACCCAACTTTCCCTTTCTCTTTCTCACGTTAAATCCCTCTCCCTTTGTTCTCAAACCACTCCGCCATTCCCATTTCTCACGCCAAATCGGTAGCGCCTGTGCCTGGTTCGTCTTCTTCACAGTTTTTTTTTTTTTTTTTGATAATGGGCTGCGTAACCTGCGTTCCTTTTGAGGAAAGAAAAATATCTGGGCTTGGTTTGTGTTTTAAGAGTTCTGATGATTCATTTGCAATCTTGTTTCGTGTACACTACAGCCCAGTTTAAGTTCATCTTTGTATGTGTGGTAAGATTGTGTTTCTTGAGCCTCTGCACTCTGCAGTTTGAGGCATTTCTTGATTTTTATTTTAAACCCTGTTCTTGATTTCTATCAATTCGGGCCAGTACTTAATTCATGAAGATCCATTATGGCATTTAACGTTGTGAATGATGGTATGTAATATGTATCCTATTTTCTGCAGTAGTGATTGCAACTAAATGAATTTAGTAAACTTCAGCTTTGATTTTTTATTTTTTTTTGTGGGATTTGACTGAGTTTATTTGATACTATGTTGAAGTGAATCGTGATTGTGGGATTTGAGTTTAATTGGATGGAATTGTGGAATTGGATTAATAGAAGTTAAGGGGTTTTATAATTAAGAAACAAGAGAAGGTATAAAGTTTGGTTTATCATGTGTGAATGATGGATTCTTAAGATTCTAATTCACAAGATGTTTTATGTATAACATTCAACTGCAGAAAAAATGTTTATTTGAAATTTATATTAGCATTGGTGAACCCAACTACAACCGGGTATACCAAATCAGTCATA
>CAIGRF010159229.1:1805-15508 GCA_903798235.1 Fraxinus ornus
CTGTGAGAGGGAAAGTAAAAAATGTTGGTTGATTTGATAGTTAACGACTAGAATTTTGATTAAAATCTTGATTAAAATCCCTCCCAAACAAGCTCTTAGTTATTTCTATTAGATTTTCCATATGTGTTTATTTGTGTTATAATTTTAGTGCTTCCAATTAATTGGCCACTAATTGAATGATGTGATGCTAGTCAATTTCGGTACTCGAGAGAGGGGAGTTTATGCATGATCATAAGAATAACATAACATAGGACATTATAGGTTTCGAGAGAAAGTATAATTCCTTTGGAGCATGTTCCATTTAAGAACCGCGAATTTGATAAATTCTATATTTTAATTCGGAATAGAGATATTGGAATTGAAATATATGAATAGTTTTTACTCACGCTCGAGAAATTAAGTAAATTACGATAGTGTTCTTGCTTATAAACTTTGAAAAATTGATTAGAAATAATTATATAATTGAGAATCATATTTAATAGTTATGTGAAATCAAAACCCTAGGCTTTCTTACTTGATTATTCTTCTAGCCTGCATTTATTTGTTGAATTCGTCACCATATTAGTTTAAAATCATTGATTATAACATTCATTCATCTAGATAAAATAGAGGCTATATAATTATAGTAGTTAGTAGAAATTTGAATTACAATCTCTGTGGGTTCGGCACTCTAACTCCATTATTATACAACAAAACTTGACTACACTGGCAAGAGATATAAGCAGAATTGCACGATAAGGAATGATCAATGAAAACGAAACTAAAAACCAAGATCACACATCAGAATTTATCAACAAAAGGTTTAACTCAAGAGGAGAGAATATATAGTTTATAGTAGATACATTTGCATTACTCCCCAAATGATACGAATGTGGATATTTATAGTATTACATATAAAATGGTGTATATTGGATGAGGGGACATGTGGTCTCATCTTCTTAACCGAAACATCTTATCATAGGCATCATTTTTTACTCAACTAGCCTATAGCACATTAAATGCTCTCAAAAAGGGGCATCCACCTAACCTATATTGACAAGATTTCGACATATTACTCATTATAGGAGTCAAAACAATCATTCGAACAAGATTTCATGAATTCATGATCTTCAAAGATGGGCCGTCACTCGTCGTGGTAAAGCTTTGGATTTAACCTCCTTCAGCCTCATCGCTTCGACTGGTTCCTTCCATGAGACCGCTTTGGTGAAAGTGCTTCGATTGTATGCACTCCATGTAGGTTTGGCAAGAGAGGCTTCAGTGGGTCGATTGCAATCCTCGTGGGACACCAGGTAGGCCACGTGGGAGCTTTGATGGCGAAGCGTAACAATTATCTCATGTGGCATTATTCCTACTTCCTAAAATATGTGGTTGAAAATGAATTTAAAAAAAATATTTTTTAGAAAATGGGGCCAACAAGTCCTTTAATTTGCCTATTCTTATAAGAATGGTTAGAGGTGCCGTGGAGTGTTGGGAAATTTTTGTCTCCATCAAGAAGCCCGTGCACATTTCAATGCCAAGCGTGGCGTGTGGTAATAAATGAGTGGAGGACCATGCCGTCCTCTTTCTTCTTATATAATTATTACTTTCTACTACTCAAGAACAACAGAAAATTACACTCATTCCTTCCTGCCCACGTCATTAAAAATGCAAGCATGTAACGACTAACTGAAAGGAGTGATGCTATGGTCTAGTTACTGATTATTATGTTGAGAACTAGAAATATTAATTTTATCATTAAGAACAAAGTTTCATACATCCTCAGCAATTCAATATGATAAGAAAAAAGGTTTACAAAAAAAATCGTATGCTTTATCTTTTATAACACATCTCTCTCTCTCTTACTTTTTGTGGTATTACAAATATCTAACTACGACTTTCTATTTATAAGACAAATTAGATCAAAATCGAAATGTGAGATCTATCAGGGTACTCACTCTGCATAAAAACAATAATTATGCTACATAACTTAATAAATAGAACTAATTTAAACAATAGTCATTATTATATTGTTCAATTAACATAATTGCATCAAAAACTTTATTGAACAATGTAGCAATAATCTAATCGTCCCTCGAATTACTAATGACGATACATAACATTATTCAGTGGAAAAATAATACGTGCCTAATCTATTTGTTAATATTTAGATTGTCTTTTTATATTTTTTTGTACTATCGATCCGAAACAAATGATTAAATTATAACAAAATGAAATGAAATATAAGTTCAAGTCTCCAACTAACAATGAAATTTAGTTGAATGTATAGTGGTGTCAACTGCCAACTATTAATTAGGTCGCTTTTGAGTGATGAGAGGCAATACAAGTTCTAAGATTTTGAGTATTATCATGTACGAAATTTAAAAGTGTGTCAAATTCTTCTTTAATTTTTTTACATGTCATAAAGCAAAGTACAAGTACAACTAAAAACTGAATTTAGGCTTGATAGAACCTTGAAAAAATCGAAAAGCATGTCCTTGAGAAATAATCACAAATCACTATTATCTTCAAGCAATATTGAACTGTAAGAAGGATTAACTAGCTTCATTTGGATTGCAACACAAACCAAAGAGACAGTGACTCAACACTTTCGAGCAGTGAAACTAAATTAACTCATACTAACCAATAACGTTTAATTAAATTCAAATTGGGCTTTTCTCGGGCTGAGCCATGGTCTACTCGAGCCAATGAGCCAAATTGACACATTTAATTCCTACTATTTTGATACTATTGTTTTTTTTATCCATTTTCTAAAAATTCTATTTTTTTCTTTCAAATTCATTTTTAATCACATATTCACACAATAAATTATTTTATACGAAAATCCAATTTTTTTTTTTTTTTTTTTATATACATTATAACTACACATTCTAAAAAAATCACAATTTCGAAACACATTTTTTTTTTTCAAAAAAGTATTTGTCAAACATAGACTAAATTCAATATTATATATTCAATTTTTCATATTTTAATATGGAAAAATGTTTTTCATAGTGAAAATTATCGATAGTTGTTCGATATGGTACTCTAGTATACATGTGGTGGTTTGTTATTTGATACACGAGACAATAAAAACATACTACATTCATGTATCTTTTCGAGAGGCGAATATGGTGGCTGATTTCCTTGCAAAGAAGGGCAGCGATGGTTCAGCTATTGACTTGTTTTTTGGCGACGAGGCTCCAGATTTACTTAGAGGGATTTTGTATACGGATAGTTGTGAATTACCGTACCTTAGACGTTGATGTGTAATGAGTAGAATGATTTTTCTGTAATCTCGGCTTTCCTCAGCCATTTGTGAGGTTTTTAAAATAAAATTCCAGTTCCAGTTTAAAAATAAATAAATAAATAAATAACAAATGGCACATGTATACCACTTAAGGCGATTACCGATAATCTTTACTATGAATAACATTATTTTTAATATGCGATAAAAGCAATAGAAAATCTTAGCAAAATATTGTAGCAATTAGATCTCTCAATTTCAATGTTAATAATTTTATTAATTTCTTACTAAACTTATCGTCTCAATCTCCAAAATTTACATAGATGTTAAAAAATTAACGATAATCTGATACATCTTATATATTTTAGATAAACATGTAGTCCAATCATGTCGTGGCTCTAATATTTAAGAATACATCATGTTTTAAAATTGAGAATTCATCCATAATTCAACAATTTGCAACCACAACTTTGTTAAGTTGCATATTTAGTAGGGATTAAACTTAGATTTTAATTTAAGTGATTTTTTAATTATACATTTTATAAATTTTTATCAAAATCTATTACAAATTTGATTTTAATCTCCACTAAACAGGGACTTCGGATTGAAACGTTAGGCTAATTTATTGAAATAAATTGAGGATCGAGATTTGACAAATTTAAGGTAAGTAACCTAATTGTGACAAAAATGAAACTGAATCCTTTTATTTAATAACTTAACATAAACCCCATCTAAACAGCTGCTAATGAAAGCAAAATGAAATTAACTCACATGGGATAATTACGACAACATCAATCCAACAAACGAAGTAGAAAATGAGAAAAAACAAAAACAAAATAGGTATATAAAAAAAGTGTAACGCAATAATACAAAGTATATAATGTATAGTATTATAGTATGGTCGAAAACTAGTCTAAAGAGCCACTGCGTTTACGGAATGCTGAGCACTGATAAGAAGGCCTCGAAAGCTGCTCACCCGTGCTAGCAGGACACGCAGCCAACCCTATAGGTGGTACCATACAATTATACGATAAACAGATAGAAATCGAATTCGTCAATGTCCCATCGGGAAACCCCGTAAAGTAATTATGTTGTAAGTACAACGTTTTGATGCTACCCGTATTTACGTATTCCTTGGGAACTGTTCCCGTCAAAAGATTGTTGTTGAGAAATAAAGTCTCGACTCCAATTAGAGCTGTAGTCAATTCGCCCGTCAGGAAGTTGTGACTCAGATCGACTATGGAACCCGACCCGTAAGTTGTTGGTGAAGCTTGTGGGACCCCTCCTGACAAATTGTTCCGTTGGAGTAGCATTGAATTGAGTGTGGGACGAAAGAGTGAAGTGGGGATGGACCCACTCAGTTGGTTCATGCTTAAGTCGAGGTACACTAAATCCGAAAGTAATTCCAGGCCGTTGAGCGGGCCCCATAAGTGATTCTGCGCCACCGATAGGTAGTGGAGCGCCGACGGGAGCCGCCGTGGGAGCATTCCCGAAATGCCATTGCTACTCAAATCCAAGTGCAGTAGCTGATCGGGAAATACACCGGGAAGCAACCCCGAGAGCCTATTAGAGCCCAGAACGAGGACTTTCAGCTGATTTAAACCAGAAATCGTTGCTGGGATTGACCCTGAAAGCTGATTGTGACTTAGATCGAGCGTGTGGAGATTGGCTAGATTGAAAATGGTGGCTGGGATTGCTCCATTTAATCGATTATTCGTCAAAGAGATGACTCTCAGATTCTTGAGGGAGCCAATCAGTGAAGGGATCGACCCGGTGACAATGCCGGCGAAGAGAATGAGTTGGTTCAGCTCAGTCAGTTTAGCTACAGACGGCGAGAGTGTTCCGGCGAGTCCAGGTGAGTCGGTGAGGCCGGTGCCAAGAGCAAGTACGACGACTTTCCCGGCAGAAGAGCAGGTGACACCGAGAAAGGACGAACATGGGTCGGGAGATGTGAAATTCCAGCTTGAGAGGAAGTGTTGAGTCGTAGTAGTAGAGGGAATGTCTGTGAGTTGATTCTTGATTTCACGTAATGCATTTAGATCCATGCGACTGATTTTGTTTTGCGAAAATGAATTTGTGGGTTGAGTGGAAAGATTGTAGAGAACAAGTAGAAGAAACAAATAAGAGCACTTTTTGGCCATGCTAAATTTGAGTGAAAGTAAGTAAAAGGAAGTTTGCTTTAGAATATGGTGATGGTGAGATTTGAAGGCCAGGCTTTTGGAATAAGTGTTAATTGCAGTTGGGGTACTTTAACATTTGTCGAAACTACAAATGGGTTTGTAACTTTCAAATCTTGGCAGCACCATCCTCAAAAATTTCTTAACTGTAAGAATGTAGATCCAATTTTGATGGATGCAGACTAATTTGAAGTTAAATTTGCATTTGTAAGGCATGTGTTCAAAATTTTACATTCAATGATTCGATATGGTTTCAAACCGCAATTTAAAATCGCTTCAATCATAGGTTCAAATTTTGAAAATGCGATTTTGATTTGATTTTTTCGATTTAACGATTACTGGTTACATTCGTAATATTAAGGATAAAATACTTTACGAATGAAAACGTGATATGGGGAGGCAAACATGAAACGGTGAGGTCATTGTGGTGAGGTGAAGTTGCATATTTTCAAGATTTGAAGTGTAAGAATCTATTTGCATTTTCACAATTATCAAGACTTTAGATGCAATTTTCCTTTAAAAAATGGGACACTGTTGGTTGTGGGTTTGCGTGTGGGAAGTGGGGACTAAAGATTCCATTACATGTAGTGTAGTCAAATGTAGTTCTTAGAATCTTGACTTGAAAACGGCATATTTTAGGATTTCAGTGACCTCATTGTGTGGCCGATCTTTTTAAAATTAACTTTTATAAAAGTTAATTTAAGTAAAGATAACAAAAAAAAAAATTAAATCTAAAGTTCGTGAAATCAAGCTGGTTAACTTATTATTGTTATTATATTATCTGAGCGCTCGTTAAATCAATTAGCTTCGTAGATCGAAAATGTATTTAGTAATAAAAAATAGTCTTGTATACTAAAACATCATTTTCATTCTTAATTCCTTTGAATTTTTTTATTGAAGTTGCGATCACATTTGTTACGCCTTGCCACCGAGGTTCCCATGTGAAGAGGAGTGCAACCAACACGCCGAAGCCCTCTTGCCGAAGCCTACGTGGTATCCCACGTGAAGAGTATAGGACCTACCGAAGCGATTGCATGGAATGGACCAGTCAAAGCCCTTCTTGCCGAAGTGGTGATTCTCAACAAGGTTAAATCCGAAGCTCTACCACGACGAGTGACAACTCACCTTTGAGGATCCTAAATTCATGAAATCTTGTTCGAATGATTGATATAACTCCTGTAATAAGTAATATGTCGAAATCTTATTAACATAAGTTATAGGGTGATTGCCCCTTTTTAAAGAGTATTTAATGCGCTACAGGCTAGTTAGGTCAAAATCGATACATAGGGTAAGATGCAGTGGGCACGATATTTGTTGTCAACGTCAATTGTACAAAAAATCAAAGTCAACAGATTGGAATCGTCTGTGGAAAATCGCCACTATAACCACTAACATTCCTATAAAAAAAATTGTCGGAAAGTTGTTGGGCATCCTCCTTGAAAAAGAACAAGTGGAAGCCTTAGAAGTTGGAAAAAAATCTGAGAATTGAGTCGAGAAAAATATGAGTTCAGATCGTGATATCTATCCCAGAGGGTGAGAGAAAACCCTAATGAAGGGATTTCCTAAGCAACATCCCAAGTGGGTTAGCCACCCTCATAGGCATTGTGGAAAGAGGGTGGCGACTCAGCTCACCTGGGAGATAGAAACCATGGCAATTAACATGAAAAATATCACCCACCAAAACATGGTTATAAAAGAACTCGTCATGCAAATGCAAGGCCAGGGAGGGGGGGTCCGTAAATCCCCTCTTTTGTACCACAAGAATACTATCCATGTGAAGATGAAGTATAAAACCATAGAGCCCCATCCCCTTGGCAGACTAGACAAGTTAGCCCTTTTAAAAGGAGTGTGGGAGTCGACATCTCCTCGAACTATGTTTCTGGCCGACCTACGGACGTCCATGCTGACATGGAGGATAACTTTCCCCAGTAATATAAGCTAAAACATATGTCACGAAGGTCTGGTAGTGTGTTAAATAGAATCAATTCTGCAGGAACTAGGCACAGGCCATCCAGCCACCTGTCGCGCCTAGAAATAGGCCTCAACCACCACCTCCCGTGGCAAGGCAATAGGGGGAGAGACAAGGACATGTTCACAAGTTGCTATGCTTAAAAATAGGTGCTACTGAAGGAAGGAAATGGTGAGGGATCAGGCAAGCCCATCTCATCCGCCATCCGAATATCAGGCCGATGAAGAGGACCCGGATGAACCCCAAAGATCTTAAGACCTCGATGATGAATGCGAAAATTCGTCTTTTTCACAAGAAATGAGAAGTGCTCATGTCCCGAGTCACTAAGTGCCACCAAAGATATCAAAGTACGATGGACGAGGCGACCCAGCAAAGCACTTGAATAGTTTACAAACACACATGAGCTTGAAAGGCACCATTCTCATCGTTAAATACAAGGCCTTCCATTTAAATTTAAGTGGAGTGGCAGAAATTTGGTATAGTAGATTGCCTCCAAGGAGTGTTAGGAACTGGCTAGAATTTAAAATTACATTCCTGAAGCGACTCACTGTAAGTAAATAAAGAAAGGCTCATATCCAACATCTTTAGGACATGAGGCAGTAGCCCAGGAAGACGTTGAAGACATATTGTGTGCAAGTCGCTGATCGGGAGGCGTTGTCTGCACTATAGGGTGGGCTAAACATGAATACCCTCTTCTAGATGGATGTATAGAATCAGGACCCAACCAGCCACGATGCTCTTCTGGAAATGATGAGGCGCGAAATCATTAACGAGGAGTTGATTGATCACCGAAACAGAGCCAACATGTGTCTTCTACTCCATCAAAGACAATATGGGAGATGACCCACCGTCATCTAATGGACCACCAATGGAACCAGGTTGGTCATGAAGTCATTCTCAATTCTGGGCAAGCACTTACCATAGCTACATTAAACGCATACTCATGCTGGCTTACGAGGCTGTAATCCATAAAACTAACATGCGACAGACTGGGTCTGGACAATTGTTCCATCCAAGAGGAAAAGGCTGATGATGGGGTTCGGAACCTAGAAATAGGTCGAGCATCGCTTAATATTGTACTTACCATCATTCCTATAGTCATGATATGATAGACTACAGAGATATACGCTAACACCCTAGGCAGGTTAATCTTCAAAATGACCAAAAAAATGATCACCATCATCCTAGGAACTTGTTCTTGCCTAAGCAGGACTAAAGACCTAGGTACAAAGAGGCCAGACCCTCGTTGGGACCATCCCTACGGTAGAGGATGGAGCGTGATAGAGAGAAACCTAGGGAATGACAATGACATATACCCCATCTAATATGGAAAACACTTTTATCTAGGGGTGTCCATAAGTCCCGAACCGAACTGAGCTATTCTTCACAAGTTAAATATCCAAACGGGTACCCGAATCGAGAACCGATGGATATGGGTCGGGTCTAGACCAAGAATCGAAGAATCGAATGAGAACCGAAACTAAATAAATTTTTTATTTTATTTATTGAATTAATTAAATTATATTATTTTTTTAAAATAAATTAACAAATAATTAATTAAATCAGATCATTTAATTTTAAGCAAAATAAGAATCGAAACTAAATATTTTTTTTATTTTATTTATTGAATTAATTAAATTATTTTATTTTTTTCTAAATAAATTAACAAATTAATTAATTAAATCAGATCATTTCATAATTTTAAGCCTTGGACCTCAATTTTTTAATATGGATCACCGACATTTTAATATTAATATCTACTTTTTGGTATTTGTATGAATTGAATTAATGTTATTCGACAGCTAGTTATTTATATATTTTTGAATTGTGCTACGTTAATTTGTAAAAGTTACGAATGAAATGTCATTAGTTATATTTATATAGTATTGCTGTAAATGTTAAAAAATTTAATTATGACATGGAGCCGAACCAAACCGAACCGAACCCGAACGGTTCCATAATTATATTTGGACCCGACGAGTCCATTTATTAAATACCCAAAAATTTTGGAACCGAACCGAACTGACCCACGGACAACCTTACTCTTATCCACGAAATAGACACGATTTTTGGAGGACCCTACCTAGGGGTAACACAAGGAATTCCCAAATGAATTATGTTAAAGAGGCTAAGGACCCCCAATGGCAAGCTACATAGTAGATAGCAATTTCCAGAGAAGACAACAATCACCTATCATTTTCATCCAAAAGGATGCTAAGGGTGTACATATTCCTCATTGTGACGTCCTTGTGGTAAAGGTCATTGTCACTCGTAATGAACTGAAACGAATGTAAGTGGATAATGATAGTTCCATAAACATCCTCTTTGGAGTCACTTTTGATGAGATGATCGTCGATCATGAGTTGACTCCCATCACTACTCACTTGTACGGTTTTACCAGCGACAACATCATCCCAAAGAAAATAATGGGAGAACTACCCCAGACAGCACTAAACTTCATAGATTTTTTTGGTAGTGGATAACAAGTTCATTTACCATGGGGTACTAGGTAGACTCACCTTAAACGATTTATAGGCTGTCACCTCCATTCACTACCCGTGCGTGAAATTCTGTACTGAACATAGGATATCCACAATTAGGGGTGACTAGAGAGAAGCACGAGAGTACTATCAGAATTCGATAAGAAAGGTCGAACCTATGAATGTCAATATTGTGCTAATGGATGTTGATATGACAGATACCCCAAGAAGACAAAATTTTGGATAGGAGGACGTCGAGATAACAGATACCCTTGAGAAGGGGGTCATGGTCGATGAACTAGACCATCGTGTTATCGAATCCAGTAGAGGAGCTGGAAAGTTTCCCTATAAACCCTAGAGACCCCACAAGGCATTACATGTAGGAAAATACCTACCAATTAATTCCAAAGAAAGACTCCAGGACTTCTTGTGCAAAAATCTTAACGTCTTAACTTGGAGGCATGAGGACATGGTAGACATTGACCCCAAGGTCAATTTCCACTAGAAAATTGATCATACGGTTTCCCTACATAGGCAAAAGAGAAGGGCCTTCAATCTAGAAAGGTATGGGGTCCTAAAGGAGGAAGTGCAAAAGCTAATAGATAATGGCTTCATCAGGGGAGGCCACTTACCCAAAAGGGTCTCCAACCCAATTTTGGTAAAAAAGCACAACGATAAATGGAGGGTGTGCATCGACTTATCCAACCTTAGCCAAACTTGTCCTAAGGACGATTTTCCTCTTCCAAGGATAGACCAACTTGTGGAGTTCACCGCTGGGCACAAACTTTTGAGCTTTATGGATGTCTACTCAAGCTATAATCAAATTTCAAGGCACCTAGCGGACGAAGAAAATACCCGTTTCTCACTGATAGAGGCCTTTATTGTTACAAGATGATGCCTTTTGGATTGAAAAATGTTAGGGCCATTAGTAGAGAATCGTTAACAAAATGTTTGTCGACCTCATTGATAAAAAAATGGAGGTCTACGTGGATGAGATGCTCGTGAAGAGCTTGAAGGCAAATGACCATGTAATGCAACTGGATGAAACCTTCTAAATTCTACAGATGTATAAGATGAGGTTGTGCCCCCTTAAGTGAGTGTTCCGTGTTGCCTCTAGCAAATTCTTATGATACATGGTCAACCAGAGGGGCATAGAAACTAATCTATAAAAAATCAAGCCTTGGTTGAGATGAGTTCCCCTCAAAAACCAAAAGAGGTGCAAAGCTTAATAGGGTGTGTAGAAGGTTTAAGTCATTTCAGGGCCTTAGATTTTTCCATATGTGGACTAGTCATGGTAGCTTCCAAAAGATTGTGCAAAATTGTTGGCAACATAAGATTTAAGGGTACTAAACAATTCTCGCTTTGCAAGAAGTTACAAAGTCTAGAAGGAGAGTTCAAGAAGCTTAATGAGAAGCATTTTTCACATGTGTCCATGAGAGGCAATATAGCTATTGTAGAGCTGAAAGAAGCACAAGTGGCTTTGTATGGTAACCCTCTTGATGTCGACTCCAAAATAAAGTGGCAAGTATGAGGAAAGTAGCTATGGATTTGTGTGAAGAGGAGAGAAGTTTCTATTACCAACAAACTAAGTGTGAGTACCTAAAGTTGAGTGACAAATGCACTAAGTTCTTTCACTCTATGGTCAAGAGGTATAGTAAAGGGAACTACATTACGACCGTGCTTAAAGGGGATGGATCATATATTACTTCCTTGGAAGAAGTGGTCGATGGATTCCTTCATTTCTATAGTGACTTACTTGGGAAAATTGTAGGGGACAGCCTATCGATGTTGACATCTTGAGGAGTGGCCCCATGTTATCGGAAGAGAATGTCTTAGCCCTAGTTCGAGATGTTTTCAAGCAAGAGATCAAGGATGCATTATTTTGCATCGGGCATGATAAGTCACCGGGACTGGATGGATACACTTCTTATTTCTTTAAAAAGTTATAGGATATTGTTAGACACGAGTTCATGGGGACGGTGAAAGAATTTTTTGCTTCTAGTTCTCTTCTTAAGAAAACTAACCACACAGTTATTACATTGGTTCCTAAGAGCAATCATTCTACTTTTGTTGGAGATTATAGACTGATAGCTTATTGCAACATGTTTTATAAGGTTAATACCAAGATCCTCAAAAATTATGCTATTTCTAGCCATCCAAATATGGTAGACGATGGTAGCCAATGCAACCCTCTTAACCTTGCTTTGACACGAAGTCCCTCTAGCCTTTTTCTTGATCTGCTTCAATGCACTGGCAATGGAAGTCATTCTCCACTAATGCCCAACCCTTCCTTAATAATCGTCCAAACATGAAATGAGAACAGGCATTGGAAGAATAAGTGTTGGCATGTTTCCTCTTGCACGCCACAAAAAACACAAGTGCCTTCAATGTTGAGACGTGATATGTAACGCCTGAAAATTTCTCACAAACACTAGAGTGTTACCAAAAACTCGATTTTTTTGCGGAACGACAACATAACATTCTTTAATAAAAATAACTGGAATATCTATAATGAAAACATAATCACAAATTAATAAATGTTTTGAACAAATAAAACTGACTAATAATTTAAAGAAAAAATGAATTTAATATTTTATATCTTCGATCACTCTTGGCACTCGCATCACCATCCTGCCAATGTTCTAATCGACCCGAACTAAACTGTAAAATTTGGTAAGAGTGAGTATTTAAAAAAAAAAAAAGCACCAAGTAAGATACGTGTAGTTTCCATACACAATTATATAATAATAAAATAAAACTTCATAATAAACTCTTATGGAGTATATTGGTGACCAAGCGACGCACCCATCTTAGGTCATCTTAAATTTTCGAAGGATCTCTTATATCTTAATAAAGAACCCGAAGGTCCACAGGCAATTCATGCCTAAATTACTGAATATAAAAGTATAAGAAAATAAAACAACTTGCACAGAAGTATCTTACCTTGAAAGATCAAACAAGCTTTTGAAAAAAAATATGCTAGAAATTTACAGCTATTTTATATGAAAGCAGCCGTGTAAAATTTTTTTGATGGTGAATTGTGGGGACAATTACACACTATTTATAGTTGAAAAATATAGTGGTTGAGTCATGGTGCAATTGTGATGAAAAATCGTATTTACCACATTTGATAAAAATTGAATTTCTAGTAAATCAATCACAAGGTGACATGTGTACAAAATATTATCACAATAAAATGTGGTTCTAATCCTAATACTTGACTTTAAATAGAATTTTAAAAAAAATACAATAATAATAATCTCACATCCATTCACATGGCTATCCTCATCCCAATTTACTTTGATTTAAAAATAAATTACAATTTCTTTGAACTTCAATCTCTTGAGACTAGCTTATCCGAATTAACTTTTTCTCGAGCTTAATTTACATAATTAATTACGAACTATCCAACGAGATCCATATTGATATACTTATCGTCGCTTTAACAATATCTAAATATTTAGCCCAAAATTTAAAGTTAATACGTCTATCACTTTAGTCCCTCAACTTTTCAAAATAATAAAAATATGGCATGGAAAATAATTAAACTCTATTCTAAAATTTTCGGGGCGTTACAATCTCACCTCCTTAAAAACATTTCGTCCTCAAAATTTCCTCAACTACTTGAAAGTTCTAAATACTTGATCATTTAAAAACTCATAATCACGATAAAAGAACGACATTTCATTTCATACATGGGAACAATTAGAGAGTGGTTGAATAGTGAGCGCCACGTGCCAATGATTCTTTATAACATCGTATCTTAAAACTTAAAAAAAATTTCATTATCTTTAAACTTCTAAAACTTATGGAAATACCCAATTTTTCAGAAATTTTCTAATGTAGAATTTTCT